>JASDQU010107360.1:56463-113031 GCA_032191745.1 Picea mariana
TCGATAAAGGTGAGGAACCCACCAATAAGTATATTGGCATCCAAGACACTGCACAAATACCAATGTGTGAATATTTTTATTTTCGTCAAACACAAGGGAAACCCCCTAGTCAGTGACAAATTAGGAGATGTCGACGGTTGAGTTCAAGGTTACCTACCCATAAGGAAAGCAAGACCAAGGTGCACGGGAAGACAACAACTTCATGTAACTCTGAGACACACTAAGGGTATGACCGACATGCAAAGTCAAGAGTTCTGAGAAATGGTCGACACAAGATTATAGACATCGTTTGAACAAGAGAATGATATATATGGAGTACTCTAGAAGCATAGACTCGATGATGAAACTTTGTGATGAAAGAGGCACCAATAAAATTCTCCATAGGGACTGGAATATTAACCAGTTGGAGTAGTAAACTCTAAGTAACGATCTCAACTTCCTAAGGTCATGCTAAACCCAAAATTTGGATGACAAGTGGACTCAAAATTTTGTGCTTTGTTCAAAGGTGACACAACTGCTGCCAACATCAGATAATAATATTCTCTTGCAGATATTTTTTTGATTTTTCATAAACAAATGGATGATATGATACAGAGGAGGAAACAAGTGTCACGAGTAAGAAATTGATTCCAGAAGTGGAACATACCTATGCTCAATGTAAGGAGGTGCATGCAGGATATAAACACTCGGGGGAATGTTTCCTCTTAGGGTATAGGGTGTCAAGTTGTAAATGATATAAACAAGGCTCTGCTTGGTTGATGATGCAAACTAGTGAGATAATAGGATTATACTGAAAAAGCAGGAACCAACAATAGGCTCAATACTGCAAGTGAGAGGATGATATGCAATGAAAACTTAACGACAAAGAATTTCCTTTTTCATAAATTTAGTCTACTTGGTTTGAAAAAGGGTTAAACTAACACCAAATAGACATCCTTTCAAATCCAATTTACAAGTCTGAAAGAGACAAGTTCAATCGACAATATTTTCTCTTTTTGAGAGAGTTGGAAAAGAACTTAAACCAGACTCGTGGGAGTCCCATAGGTATATGTCAACATGCTTATGAGTAACAATATGAGGTTCAAATGAAAATTCATATTGGTATTATAAAGGACTCCCGATCTTTATGGAATAATCTCAGCATGGGAACTAGATGGCATAGATGTTATAACTAGGGAACCCATGTTGGGTAAGCCTCCACCATTCATTAACGAAACTTATAGTAACAATAAGGAGGTTTTTTGTCGCTAACAAAATGGGAGCGTACCTAAGGAATATGAAGAGCAGTCATAGGATAATGCAAGTGTGGAAAATGGAGCGACGACCTATCCTACGTGCTTGGTAAAAGAAAATACTTGGCAAATTCACGGATGGGCGAAATGAAACTACAAAATGAAAGAATTCTCAGATAAAACCACCAAAACCAACTCCTTCCACTGCAATATTAGTCCACTAGGCCAAAATATTAGTATAAACTATGTAAAGTGGGTAAATTGTTTCTATAAATAGTAAAAATAACCAAATTTACCATACCATTTCACATCTTCACTCAAATAATACGTTTTGGATGAAATTTCCTATGACCTTCAAGTGATGATTATGGGAGATACTAGCAACAAAAAGGACAAATATCCATACCAAGTAAGTATTATTTCCCTCCTCTTTATTTCTAGTGGATTAGATTTTGAAAATAGGTCTCATTTTTTTTACCTTTTTAATGCACAAATTAGGAATTGGGGTATACACGAGATGTAGATCATCAGGTCATGTATATAGAGCCATATACATGACTGTTATAAAAACAAATTGTGTATATGCATCCCTATATGCAACTTTGTAAACTACAACTCGCGTACAAGTCCATAGCTTGGTGTTTTTCAAAGGAATTTGACTCAAAAATTGGTTTTTATTTGCAGGATGGTACTGGAATGGAGAGAAAGAGAGAATGAGGAAGTTGATGCTACAATGTAAAGAGACCCAAGGGTACAAATAACATTAAAAATATGCGGGATTTACAATTTTTTGGCTCTAAATGGAATGAGGGCTCAAGTGAGGCTACTCCAAATGCAGGTGAACTTTTGGGATCCAAAGACGTAGGCCTTCAAACTCGATGGGAAACCATTGAGAATTGAAGTCAAGTATATATACTTTCTAATAGTGTTATTGCATGAGGGTAAGGTGGTGAACCTCAAAGCCAGGGGAGCTGGGAGTGGCATGAACATAGAGGAATACATCACCACTTGCTATGTTGCAGGCACAAAAAATGTAGGGATCCAACTCCCTATTCGATCGATCAACAACCTAAGTCTAAAGATCATCGTTCTCATGCTAACATGGATTATGGGGTCGTCCTCATTTCATAAGGCATCAATTCCACTGATGATCTATTCCATGGAGTGCTTACGATCCACGATATATGATTGGTGCACCTCACTATTGGCTACTATGAAGAGCCAATTGACAGACTGCAAACAGGGTAGGAAGAGGAACTTTAGGTTCACATCTATATTTTGTAGTTTTTCTTTGAGTAGATTTCAGGATTGAGCCCTAGAATTGAGATTTCTCCACATAGACCGCTCGATCCAGACATGTCACAATGGACTAAGGTGATGACACGGTTGGGACCTGGTAGGGTACATACCCCTACAACGATGAGTTCTTCTTCTGGTGGTGCTGACAAACAATATCCCTGGAGGACTACCCTTATGTAGGGATTGACTTGAGAGGAGACTTAGACATGGAATTTTCACCAGGTTCCACCTATAGAGATATAGGTATGAAATAATTTTCAAATGTATTTCATTTTTTATGCTTTTTTAATGAGAAAAACAAAGATATTTTTGGATGGTGTCAAGTATTTAAAAAAAATATTTGTTTCATAGATGTGGGTCCACGACGTCCAGATGGATTACCATGACACTGATGGAGGCACGAGGGGGATGAGCTAGTGGGAGGAGACTCAGAGATATTTCTTCAAAATATGTAGAGAAACTTGTCTCGTTTGACACGTAGAATACCCATGGTTCAGGTAGAGGATCTACCAGAGGCGATGTAGCGACAGATGGTGGGTATGTGTGGATTTTAACCTTGTAAAATATTTACTGCAAATAAATTTTTAGTAAAAGAACATAAAATATACAATGGAATATACAAACATTACATAAATATTTTTCCCCTGAAAACCCAAACCGGGAAAGCCACATATTCTATGTTCATTCATAGTTATACATTGTTTACAATAAAATATACATATTGGAGCCAGCGACATACAAAACCCTAACCCAATGACCTATATTATTCAAGAACCCTAATTTCTTAACCGGAAATAGAAAACCATTGGCAAAAAACCATGTGTCGAAAAACCTCCCAACAATGGACATGCAAATCAAGGAAACATAAAAAAATGAGGCAAAAATGCAACACATTTCTCGAGGGAAAAAAAATTATCGGGGGTGCTACCCCTGCACCCCTCAAGGGTGGTCCTAGCAGGCCCTCCTCAAACCCCCCTGCATTCTCGATGCAATGCAGACACTAATTCTCATGCAAATAATATAACACATACCTAACAATGTACCCTATGCATGGGTGCGACTCTTCTGGCATCTCGCAAACATCGTATTATTTTATCATGACACACATCTGGTGCCACATGCATAGATATCATGGTTATTGTATCAATCAGATGTATATTTATTTTAAGGGTGTGAGCCCCAATTTTGTACTATAAAACCATATTTTTTTAAGAAATGATATATAAAACATGGGTTTGTAGCTTTACCTATATTAAAATGTGTACATTGGTGAATGTGTTTTCTTTTAATTTAGTTATGTGAAAAATGCCAATCTAAAACATAATTAGCATATGCATCGGATACATAACTTTAACTTCTAGGTATGTGATTATAAGTAATAAAATCAAAATGTCATTCCAAAAGTTATACCTATAAAAATTATCAGAGTAGAGTAGGGTCTTGCACATGGTAACTATTGTTCAACTTGCATACTACTAACTAGGAATGCAATCGAAATTCTAAAGAATGAATACCATGTGAAACAAAATCATGAAAAATCTCTATAACAACACTAAATTCAACCACATTATTCATGGATGGCCCTAGAAAAATGCCACCTAAAGACACTAGTTGACCCTCGAGTGAGTAAAAAACCCAAGCGGTGGAAGCTAAGTTTCGTATATGATGACTGGCACCATCTAAGAATCCTAAGTAAATTGAAGACTCTGTCGACATCTTCCAACCAAGGGAAAACTCGATAAGAAAGCCGATAACGAAAGGGAAAAGATATATACACTAAGATACACTAGTATACAAAGAGTTACACCCAAGCTTTGGGCTCAAGTGTAATATCTTTTCAAGTAGATCCCATTTCTAGCCTTAGCCATCATATTACCTTCATAATGTTCTAATTCATGGGCTACTTTTTCTAATACCCATCGCACAATATAAGGAGCGTGCCACATGGGGTGGAAATTTCCTACCTCCTGCGACTCTTTGGCCTGGTCCTACCACAATACCAAGTCACCCTCAACATACTGCTGAGGACATATGGACTTATCATAATGTACATTGACATGGAGTTTATTTTCTTCGATAGTCGTACATTGATCTCGACAATTCTTATCTAGGCTCTCTAGGTGTACGAGGCGTTCTTTGAGATCAAACGTGTCATGTAGGAGCTTAACTACCGATATAAGAGAAGGGATTTCACATTCAATATGATAGATCGAATCCACGCTGTGTACTAACTGAAAAGGAGAAAAAATGGTGGAAGTATTAACCGAGGTCCAGTTCGCCCAAAGACGAGGGTAAAGAATGATATGCCAAACATTTTTTTTCTGGCAAAGATTTTGTTGCAAAATGGTCTTGAGAGCCTTGTTCACGGCCTCTACTTGTCCATTTTTCTTAGGGTAGTAAGCGGAATAATGACCATGTTCAAACCCTAGTTTTGATGCTAGCTCTTTCATCATTTCATTTTGAAAGTGACTGTCGTGATCAGTGACAATCTCACTTGGTATTCTAAATCGAGCTATAATTTGATTGAACACGAAAAATGTTGTAGTCTTACCATCAAATTTAGATATAGGAATGGCCTCAACCCACTTAGTAAAGTAGTCTACAACCACGGTAATATGTTGATTCCCCCCATCCAAAGTTGGGTTGCAATCCACAAAATCCACCCCCCACTTGGTGAAGGGACCGACGGTAACGATCAGGTGAAGAGGGCATGGATGCAAGTACATATTCCGAGTGAACACCTGGAAAAGGTGACACTTCTTGACTACTTTGACACAATATTTAAAAATAAATGCCCAAAAATAACCAACTTGAAAAATTGTTTAGGTTGTCGCAAGCCTAGGTATATGACCACCACAAGCCCCACTATGACAGTCATTAAGAACAGAATCATCCTCTTCGTGAGTCAAGCAATGAAAAAATATATTATCTACGCCTCGACAATACAAATTGTCATCGATATATTCAACCATAGTATTCATTGATGGCCCTAGAAAAATGCCACCTAAAGACACTAGTTGACCCTCAGGTGAGTAAACAAACCAAGCGGTGGAAGCTAAGTTCCGTATATGACGACTAGTATACAAAGAGTTACACCCAAGATTTGGGCTCAAGTGTAATATCTTTTCAAGTAGATCCCATTTCTGGCCTTAGCCATCATATTCCCTTCATAATGTTCTAATTCATGGGCTCCTTTTTCTAATACCTGTCACACAATATAAGGACCATGCCACATGGGGTTGGACTTTCCTGCCCCCAGCGACTCTTTGGCCTGGTCCTACCACAAGACCAAATCACCCTCAGCATACTGCTGAGGACAAATGGAATTATCATAATGTATGTTGACATGGAATTTATTTTCTTCGATAGTCATACATGCATCTCGATGATTCTTATCTAGGATCTCTAGGTGTACGAGGTGTTCTTTGAGATCGAACATGTCAAGTAGGAGCTTAACTACCAGTATAAGAGAAGGGATTTCACATTCAATAGGATATATCAAATCCACACTGTGTACAAACTTAAAAGAAGAAAAAATGTTGGAAGTATTAACTGAGGTTCAGTATTCCCAAGGACGAGGGTAAAGAATGATATGCCAAACATATTTTCTCTCGTAAAGAGTTTGTTGCAGAATGGTCTTGAGAGCCTTGTTCACGGCCTCTACTTGTCCATTTTTCTGAGGGTAGTAAGGGGAATAATGACCATGTTCAAACCCCAGTTTTGATGCTAACTCTTTCATCATTTCATTCTGAAAGTGACTATCATGATCAGTGACAATCTCACTTGGGATTCTAAACTGATCTATAATTTGATTGAACACGAAAAATGTTGTAGTCTTACCATCGAATTTAGATGTAGGAATGGCCTCAACCCACTTAGTAAAGTAGTCTACAACCACGGTAATATGTTGATTCCCCCCATCCAAAGTTGGGTTTCAATCCACAAAATCCACCCCCCACTTGGTGAAGGGACCGACGGTAACAATCAGGTGAAGAGGGCATGGATGCAAGTACATATTCCAAGTGAACACTTGGAAAGGGTGACACTTCTTGACTACTTTGACACAATATTTAAAAATAAACGACCAAAAATAAATGACTCACAAATTTTTTTGGGTTGTCGCAAGCCTAGATATATGACCACCACAAGCCCCACTGTGACAGTCATTAAGAATAGAATCATCCTCTTCGTGAGTCAAGAAATGACTAAATATATTATCTACACCTCGAAAATACAAATTGTCACTGATGATAAGCTAGTTCTCATCTTGTTATCATATGTGTTTTCGATCGTCTCTCGAAAGACACTGAGATAAATTGAAGGTTTGCGTATAGATCAAAATGTCTTCATACTAGGGGTCTGAGGATGAGACAAGGAAAATGTGTTCATCCGCAAATGAATTGAAATGAATAACATCCTCATATAACCGAGGGAATTCTAATATTAACTCAACAAAAACTAGCGATTTCTTGGACTTTTGCGAAGCAAAATTGAGATAAAAATCATGCAAGATGACAATCGCTTTATTATATCCCCCCCCCTATGATTCACCTAGTAAGGATGTATTGAAATGGATTGATGTCAACAACTATGGTATTTTTTCAAAGCAATGTATATTTTCGTAATCTTTAAACTGCTTGTACGACATCCAAAGCTAGCTTCTCAACATGGGAGTACTTGAGTTCAGAGACGACTAAGTTTTTACCAATATAGTAAAAAATGTTCTCACAGAGCTCATCATCCTCCTGAACTAAAACCATACCAACCGTCCCTTTAGATGCGATGATATAAAGAAATTAATATCTATTGTAGTCGGGAGGCTTTAGTAGAGGCGTCAATACTAATGATTTCTTAAGAGCATCAAAGGATTTTTGGGCTCACTCATCCCATATAAACATAGTGTCTTTCTTCAAGAGACGCATGCAACCCTTAGTAATATTGGCATAGTTTACTATTAACTGATGCAAGAAGTTATCTTTCCCCTGTAAACCTTGAAGCTAATGAATACTGTGCGGGGGATGCAATCAAATTGTTTCCTCAACCTTTAATGGATCCACCATGATCCCAGTATTAGAGACTAATAATCCTAAAAGATGATCTGACCTAGTGCAAAAGATGCACTTATGAGGGTTCCAATGGATGTGATAATAGTGGCATCTTTTAAAAACTAGCCTAAGGTGGGTAGATTTATCCACTCTTTTGCAAGAGTGAGCAGTGAGATCATCAAGGTAAGCTTCAACTATACGCTTGAGATTGTGAAAAGCAAAGGTCATGGATTGTTGGAAGGTTGCTACGACATTTTTAAGGCTTAAAGGAATTTTCCATTATGTGAAAGTACCCCAAATACAAATAAATGTCTTCTTATGTTTATCCTCAGGTTTAATCTGAATTTGGTAGTATCTTGAAAATCCATCCGTAAAAGAAAAAACCATTCTTCCCACACACTCATCGAGAATCTAATCAATGAAAGGTGTTGAGAAGTTGTCTTTAGAACAAGACTTCCTTGCTTCTTATTCACAAGAATGGGGTTGGATACCCATTCAGTCAAGGGAACCAGGTAGATAAATATTGCATTAAGAAGTTTCTCCACCTCTGCCTTAATAACATGGTCCTTCCTAGGATTAACAACTCTAAGCCTTTGTCAAATAGGTTTAGCATCCAGGTAGGTTTTAATCTCATGTTAGACAGTAGGAGGGTCGATTCCTAACATGTATTCATATGACCAAGTGAATATGTCACAAAATTACTTAAAGAGCTCGGTGTATAAAGAATTTCTTCTAGAGAACAATCTGCAATGATATATACATTTTCAACTCTACTAGGATTATGAGAGATATTGATCACGATGGTAGGAGAAATAATCTCCATTTTTCCTTCAACATAAATGTCCTGCGTATCAAGTGGAACTATAATGTGACCGATTATATCACTCAAGGTATATCTAAAATCATCTCATTCGATTCAAGCAAGCTATGGGAGGAGGTAAGAGTGATGATGCATATCATCCCATGGCCTATAAGAACCAGTCATTACCTCTACAATTTCTTCATCTGAAGGTAAAGTTCTATTGAGGCAATCATGTGAGAAATATGATGAAGTGGACCATATAGGATGAAGAACATTATCCTCCCTGTCCATATGTGAGGGGATAGGGTTAGAATAAGAGTCAAGAATAGCCTGATATGTTATCTCTACTATCGATAGTGGCATTTTCATTTCAATTTGTCACTGACCTTCACAAGATAAGGCCAGGGAAGGTAGGGTCCAAGAGTTGTTAAAACACGAAGTGTGGAAAGGAATGGACCTCATTGATGAAGCATAACTATTAGACATGGCATAAATATGATGAATTGTTGCCACAAAATCCAAGGTACCCATAAGGGAGGAATACATTCCGACACCAATATCCTCAGTTGTTGGCTGAGCATTTTTTATCATGGGGATCGAAGGTCCAATTGATGCATTGTGTATAGCATGTACAAATCATAATTGATTGATCATCATGATTTTCCCATCATGAGAAAAACATAAAGTATGGAAAACAGACTATACAACTGCATTCATAGAATAATTCCAATTATGCCTTAGTAATAAGTTATAGTCAAGGGGTGCATCAATCACCTCGACATCCACCTCCACTATCTTCCCACCTAATTAGATGAGAAAGATAGTAATAATAGTGTGGGGAAGGAAAGAATGACCATCAAATGTGGTCAACATGGTCAGAGATTGAGAGAAGTTTTGAGAGCCAATGGATTTCCAATAGGTTAGGTACATCACACACATTGCAATTCCTTCATCAATAATAGTATGTGATGGTATACTTTGAGTAATACAAAAGAATTTGAAAGGACATGTGGTAAGAAAAGTGAGGCTTCACATCCATGATGTTAAACTTGATAACCTTAGAGACACTGGGGTCTAGAGATCCTAATGCAAATAACAAGGAGTTCCTTTGTGAAGGACATGTCTGGAGTACCTCCAAAGATGACATTGCACAGGGGGTTTGACCCAGATCCTCAACAATAGATAAATTGTGGGATGCTCTAGAACTAGGGTTGTGGGTAGAGCATTTGAGTACTCATTTTGGAATACAAGGAGGAGGATCTGGAGTTTTGATCTATAAAGGTGTCTCTAGAGAAGGGGGAGACTCTAGACCTGGAACAACCTGTGAAGAACTGTAATCGCGAGATTCAGTGGCTACATTAATTTGAGACTTGACCATATTTATGCATAGACGATCACCATCCTGCGTCGGTGGGTTTTGATTCCCACTCGCTGCATTTCTGGCATTGTAGGAGCTTGAGGCCATTCTATGATTATGTGGAAAAGGATTATTCAGCACAACAGGTGGTAGAGATAAAATCCTCGCAACTTCCTCGATTTTTGGGCATAAGTGGGTAAGGTGATCATCAGTACAAAGCTTACATGGGAATTTCACCTTCCTAATATCTTTCTTTACCTCACCAGCATTAACCTTCAATATATCATTATTATCATTTTCCTTGGGTTTATTATCATTCCTCCCATCCTTACGATTTTTAACACATCCTTTCCTTTTATTCCGTCTTGGTTGTTGGTTACCATTCGGGTTGGTCGACGACTGCACATAATGTACATCCACCGACTGAGTGGGAGTGGGGGACACAGTGGTCCTCCTACAGACTGGCTTAGAAAAAACTCTTTCAAGTGTCTTGTCACCAAGCCTTTATATTTAACATTTGTGGAGCCTATAATTCCATCGACGTGAGGCCCAATATTTTTTCTATGGTCGTAGTTCGACCTCGGTGCATCAAGAATAATTTCATATAACCTCCCATACTGATAATATATAAGATCTAACTATTGGGATTTTAAAATTTCCTTCTCTTCAGATGTTACCCGAAATGTAGAGAGACCCATTGAAATATAAGGAAGTAAATAATTAAGAAACCATTCCAACAGAAACTCTAGCGGAATGTAGGCTTTGATCAACCTCTTCCATATACACCACTCTTGGACGTGATCTGAGATATGGGGGGATTTGTCTCGACGGAGGGTCGATAGAAGTTCTATGATGACATCGTAACGAACCGACAATTGGAAGTGTTTGAGGAAAAATAAAACCATCTGATTAAAATTCTCATAATTCCCCAAGGTAGCTCTATGTACCATTTCTCTGCAACCCCCATGAGCATGTGTTGAAACAAGATTAAAAGAACAAAATCTTCATTAAGTGAATTAGAAGAGAACCAAAGATGAAAAGTAGTGAGGTGATCACCAGTATCCTCACTATTCTTTCCCTCCAATTTCAGAATATCCCAAGGAAGCTTGGTAGGGACGAGGGGCCATGTCAGGTCATGAAACATCGGGTCATTAATTAATCTTGATAAGTATGTAAAATTGAGCATGGCTAGAAAAGGGAGATAGGGTTGCTACATCTGACACCAAGATCCCAAGAAAGATTGATTTTGTGGAATCACATCCCATCCAAGGTTTTGGTATGCACCATGGCCATGTATGAGATTGTAAAACCCCCCTCCAAACTGATTCATAAGGGGTTTTTTGGGCATCATTCTAGTAGGAATGTTATGATGAGGGTTATAAATATTCCCACCAACCGGAGTAGCTCCAATTTGGGGGTTTCCCAAAGTATGAAACTGACTTCCTCCAGGTGGAAATTTGGAGGATATATGTAGGTTTTTCATGCCAAATGTGTTGGTCAAAATCGGTGTGGAGGAGGTCAACGTAAAGGATGGAACATAAGCAGTTGCTTGTCCACTTGGTTGATTACTCCACCTAAGAGCATTAAGACTAGGATTAGACCCAGGGTGAAAAGGAGGTAGGATTCTAACTATAGGGGTCTTTTTGGGAATATCAGAACCACCAAACGAGAGTGGAATATGAGATGGAGCCATGCTCCCAAGTCCAATACTAGGATTTGGATTAGATGTTTGAATCAAGGATGAAATTTGTGATGTGAAATTTGGCATAGCATAAGAGAAAGGGCTAGTTTTTGAAGGGATGGACTGAGTATTGTATCCCGACGAACTAAAAAGAGACCCAAAAGGGTTTGTTACTATAGGTTGAGTATTCACTACATGACAGATAGGGGTGATGATGTGAACCTCCGACACTACAACTATATTGGTCAAAGGCGTAGAAGGAGTTCCATTAACTATGGTAGGTATGGGAGTCAAAGGAATCCTAGTATCTTTCTGACTCGACTCATGATCCATATGGATATTGAGGGCCACCCACCTTTTCCAACAGGCTCAAAACATTTTTCTGACAATTTTGGCAATTTACTATTTTTAGCAGTTTTAACTTCCGGGGCCATTTTGAGGGCCTAAATGAAGATTTTTCAGGATCGAGATTCTCAAAAGGATTATTGATCCCCCAAAATGAATCTCCTCTATGATACCTTTCCAACAGGCTATCACACGCCTAAAACAGAGATCGTATGCAAAAGTTATGACCCTAAGAAGTTGATGTACTAACTTACCCAAACGGGGCCCACATGACTTTTGGCGCTTCATATGCTAGGGTTAGGTTTTTTGCATTCTGGTTTATTGTGAAAATGCCTTCTGAGCCTCATTGTAATCTTCTTCTTGTGAATGGGCACAACTGTCGCATCTCTTTTCAGAGATAAGCCTCCACCATTCCAACAATCTTGTTTCCGCTGCATTTTACAGCTTCAGCTTACTTCGTTATTGAATAGAAAACCAATTTTACTATATCTCTGTTATTTTGTGTTAAGAACCTATTAATAATCTGTATTCATTTCATTCTGCTCATGAAATCTAGATCAGTGGTATTAGAGCGGTCTGCTCCCTATCGTCTTAATGCATGTCCCCAACGAGGTCGGAGTACAAAGAGTTGGGTCTCGAGCTTGTTTCTCTTGAGGACAAAAGATCTCGCACACCCAAGAAACATCTCATGGTAGAAGAAAAGAAATATGATGGGATAGGAGATCCTTTCAAACTATTGATTGAGGAATCCCTCACGCAACAGAGGAACGAGATGATGGATAGTTTCGCGCAAATCCTTCGACGACTACCAACATGCGATGCATCTTCTTCGAACGGAGGCGTCACCCCATTCAAGGTACAAATAAACTTATATATTCCTATATTTGAAGGTCAGATAGATGAAGATGCTGTAGGCAAGTGGTTGAATCTACTAGAAGGGTATTTTTCTGTCCATAACTTTTTGAATAGAGAAAAGTTACTTTTGTGCTCCTCAAAGCCATTCCCCATGTTAAATATTGGTGGGAAACTTTCTGTAAGAAAAAGGAAACAGAGGAAACCTCATTATTTTCAGTCATGGACACTTGGGAATCCTTTAGGGATGCTAGTAAGGAACAATAATACCCTGTCAAAATTTATGACGACCTGTATACCAAATGGAGTACACTGTGGCAAGAAAGAGACCAAGCAGTGCCAGATTTCAAAAATATCTTCCATACCTTGTGCACCAAGTTGGGTATCAAATATTCAGAGTGAAATATGGTGCTCAAGTATCGCGATTCTCTGCATAGATAGATCTAGACCAAAATGGAATTTTTGGACATCTCATCCTTGGGTGTGACCTACCGATATGCCGTCAAAATCAAGCAGCAACTCCAACAAAAGATTTGGAAATTCTGGCCAAATAAGGACACTAGAAAGACAAAGAAAGATACCGAGAAGTGGTGCAACTTCCATAAGAGCCCTTGGCATAACACTACTGACTGCTACTCAAAATAGTCGCTGGTGGTCGAAGTGAAAGCCTCTAAATCAGATGTGGATTTTGACTCTGAGCTAGAACCAGAAAGGAGAAGACGGATCATTGATGCAGAAACCAGTGCCACTATTGCTACCACCAAGCTCCAGCTTGGTGAACCAGACGAGCCAGAAGAAGGAGAGTACCTCTTCCATTCACAGATGTGGGTGAAAGGCGCCCCACTGCACTTCATTGTTGATAGTGGTAGCTAGAAGAACCTCATCTCAGTAGAGGTCATCAAGCGATTGGCCCTACCAACAACGCTGCACCCACAACCCTACATCATTGGATGGCTCCACCAAGGAATCGATCTCCATGTCAACCAACAGTGTCGACTATCATACAGCATCAAGCCCTTCAAAGACGAGGTATTGTGTGATGTTTCTCTGCTCGAAGTTTGTGATGTTCTTTTGGGACAACCTTATTTATGGAAACATCATGCTTTATATGAGTGTAGGCCTCGTAGTGTTATTATCACTTTGAACAGGAAATTGTACAGGATACCTGAGACAGTCCCACCTAGTGCTATTTCCTTGATATCTTCTAAGAAATGCAGAAGGTCATCTCTCAAATGGGGAAGTTTGTCTTCTTCGTGATTCGCTCTCAGAATAAGCAAAAGATCACAACCACATCTAGGGTCTCTACGGATGACCTCTCCACACAACAAAAGAAAGTAGATAAGTTCATGGACGAATACTAAGATATCTTCTCCTCACCTATAGGGGTACCTCTACACTGCCAGGTCAAGAACCTCATCGATCTGACCCCCGACGCACCACTGCCTAATGGTTAGTCTATCATCGCTCTTTGTTAGATAATGAGGAGATCAAGCAATATATCCAAGAACTTCTCTACAAGGGGCACATCCGCCCCATCTCATCACCTTGCAGCAGCCCAATCATCCTGGTACAGAAGAAAGATTGAATGTGGTGAATCTGTATTGATTACCGGGCTCTGAATAAAATCACAGTCAGAAATCGGTACTCGGTTCCCTGAATCGATGACCTCCTTGATCAACTCACGGGGGAAAAATAATTCAGTAAGATTGATCTGAAGTCTGGCTACCACCAGGTCCCAATAGAATAGACAGATGTATGGAAGACCTCCTTCAAGTCAAAGGAAGGCCTTTTTGAATGGTTGGTCATGCCCTTTGGTTTGACAAATGCCCCAGCCACTTTCATGAGGATGATGGATGATATCCTGCAACTATTCACCAATACTTTTGTAGTGGTGTATTTGGATGACATTATAATTTACAACAAGACTTGGGTCAAACAGTTGGAGCATATTCAACAAGTTTTTCACACCCTACGACAGCACAAGATATAGACCAACTTGGAAAAATGCTCGTTCAGCATGGATCGGGTCCATTACCTAGGATACATCATTGATCATCATTGCGTACATGTGGATCTAGCCAATATCTAAGTCATATATGACTGGCCAACCCTAACAACACTCACTGAGCTTCAGAGCTTCTTATGCCTTGCCAGTTTCTACCGCAGGTTCATGTTGGGATTCTCCCATATTGCATGGGCCCTCATCCAAATAAACAAGGGTGGTGGTAAGGAAAAATTTGCATGGGTTCAGTCCCAACAACAACAGTTTGATGATTTGAAGCAACGCTTGTGCTTATCTCTAGTAATTTCACTACCAGACCTGCAACATCCCTTTGAGATCGAGACAAATTCTTTAGACTATGTCGTGGGCATCGTTCTCACTCAGCACGACTACCTCGTGGCCTATTGTAGTGAGACACTGTCATATATTGTTCGTAAGTACCCTACTTATGAAAAATAAATGTACTCCATTGTGCAAGCCTACCTCTAGTGGAGACATTACATTCTTGGGAAGGAGATAGTCATCCACACTAATCATAAGCCACTTCAGTTCATGTAGACATAGGGAAAATTACAGAATGACCACCATCAAAAGTGGTCCACATACTTGCAGCAATTCCACCTCAACATCAAGTATAAAAAATGAAGCACCAATCATGTCGCTGATTACCTGAGAAGATCGCCAGTCATGGCACTCACCACGGTGCTAGACTCTTGCGACCATGAGACATCTAGATGGCCCCAAGTCTATGAGATAGACACTAACTTCGCCACCACCTACCAAATGTTGGGTGCAAACATAGTTGTCGATAATTTCCATCTTCGGGATGGGTTGTTGTGTCGTCTACGCCATATCTATTTTCCGTCAAGTGAGCGAGTGAAGATGATCTAGGAAGCCCACTACAGTTGGGTGGCAGGACACTTTGATGTTGAAAAGACAGTGACGATGCTACAAAAACATTTCTACTGGTCGAAACTTCGACAAGAGGTCAGCAAGTATATCAGGTCTTGCACTGCCTGGGCTAGTGCCAAACCGACCACTAAGAAATAGGGCCTATACACCCCTCTTCGTACTCTCGACAGTCCATGGGAATCCATCTCAATGGACTACATGTCAATCCTCTTGTCCACCAAGCGGGGAAATCACTTTGTTTTTGTGGTTGTTGATCGCTTTTCTAATATAGTGATTCTGGTTGCCTGCAAGAAGAGCATCACAACAGACGCCACTGCTAAGATCTTCTTTGAACGAGTCTGGGTACATTATGGAATCCCACAAGCCATTGTCTCAGATCAGGACATTTGATTTCTCATCACATTCTAGTTGAGCCTCTAGTCACTGCTAGACACCAAGCTCACCAAATCGATGACCTTCCACCCCCAGACAGATGGCGAAACCGAGGTTGTAAATCAAATGATTGTACATATCCTTCGCATATATAATTCAAATCACCCTCACACATGGGATAAGAGCCTTCCCTATTTCCATCATAGCTACAATCGACCCCTTCATATCTCAACCGTCCACAATCCCTTTCAGGTGGGGTTGGGATTCAAACCATTGGGTCCCATAGATGTTGCACTTCCCCTTGCAGTCACCTTGACCGACTCATCTCCTGCTCCAACTGAAGATGAAAAAGCCACTCGGTTCATTGAGAGGATACAACACATCTATCAATAGGTTCGGGATATCCTACAGAAGTCCAATGACAAGTACAAACAACGCCATGGTCAACATCGGGTGCCACATAAGTTTCAGGTGAGCGACAAAGTTTGGTTGCACTTGCAGAAAGAACGCCTTATAGGTCGGAAGCTTTGCCCACTCCGTTATGGGTCGTAAACTATCACCAAGGCTATGGGGGATAATTATTTTGAGCTTAACATTCCTCCTTTCCTTGGCCTGCACCTAAGGTTTAGTGTGGATCTCCTTCACCCTTATTTCCCACCATTATTGGACACCTCGGAAGTAGCAGAACAAATGACACTAATAGAGATCAACCTGGACTACATACAAAAGGAATCAAATGATAGTATTGTGGACACACATATCAAGGGAAATCGACAACAAAGGATCCAACTTTATCGAGTCATTAAAGCAGGGCAACTCCTTCATCAAGGCAAGTGGCTCACCCAGGGCCAAATTTAGCAGAAATTTCCTCATCTGATGGGGGACCTCAACACAATGGAGACCATTTATTTCTAAGGAGGGAGGATTGATCCATATGGATATTGGTGTCCACCCTCCTTTTCCAACTATCTCAAAACATTTTTCTGACAATTTTGGCAATTTACTATTTTTAGTAGTTTTAATTTCTGGGACCATTTTGAGGGCCTAAATGAAGGTTTTTTGGGATCCAGATCCTCAATGATATATGAAGGTATGATTGATCCCCCAAAATAAATCTCCTCGATGATACCTTTCCAATGGGCCATCACACACCTAGAAAGGAGATCGTATGCAAAAATTACAACCCCGGGAAGTTGATGTACTAACTTACCGTACCAGGTCCCACATGACTTTTGGCGCTTCATCTCCTAGGGTTAGATTTTTGGATGTATAGGGTTTTTGGAATTATGGTTTATTGTAAAAATTCCTTCAGAGCCTCGTTATATTATTCTTCTGTGAATGCATGTGGCCGTCACATCTCTTCTTAGAGATAAGCCGCCACCATTCCAGCAAGCTTGTTTTCGCTGCATTTTACAGTTTCAACTTATTTCGTTATTGAATAGAAAACTAGTTTTACTGTATCTCTATTATTTTGTGTTAAGCACCTGTTAATAATTTGTATTCATTTCATTCTTCTCATAAAATCTAGATCAACTTAGTACTCATACTTTTATGACCACAAGTGTAGTAGGTGGAGGTGTGTGTACCACGATTGATAACTTTACATCTTTTAGAAGGAAAAGACTCAATATGCAGTGGTAACTTCAAAAAACAATGAGACCTATGAAGAATTTGGTCTGGATCCATGATGAATCAAGACTTGACATATAAAAGAAAATCCTAAGGCGAACTAATAATCAAAGAGCACACCAAAATAAACAAAATGGCCAAAATGCACACAAACATGACGAAGTGGTTGAAAGGGGCCTACCTCCCTAAAGTAGGAATGCCTCTCCCAAGAGGGGACCGATACTCCCTTCAAAATGTCAGAGGTATCATAATTCATTATAAGGACCCTCATGGGATTAACAGTGGATTCATTCAGATCCCTTGGAGTGGTAATCCTCCATAAAGGTTGTGTGCTTTCTGACCCTTATCCAACTCAGGGTAACTATAGAATAACCCTTGGAAGTAACCTATGTGCCTACTTACATCAAGGAACTAAGACACCATGATATAAACAATGTGCAAGTGAAAAATTCTAAGTCAGGTCCACCGTATGGGTAGGGTAACAAAGCCTCAAATATCAAAAGCATCAACTCTCACAATGGTAAAGGTACTAGCAATACCCCCATATACGAATAGATCCCTAGAAATATCTATGACACCAAAAAGGTATTGGCCGGATATCTCCTCAACCAACTTCGTGCAACCTCGTGCTTAACTCCAGTGTGAGTGGAGCCTCCTAACGTGACCAATTATACAATGGATTTCACCACTCCCTTACTCACACACATATGTTGAGTTTAATAGCCTTGGAGAAGTTTACTCACAAAATCCTATTCTAAGGCTCTAAATCTTAAGCTACTTTGTGTACCTTGAAAAATAAAATCGTTTCTAGTCAATTTTAAATTTATTGATGCAAGATCATCGTTGGAAATCACGTGAAGGAGATATTAGTGTCTGGAAGTTTGTACGAAATATCAATGCTGGAAGTTGCAGCAGATATTTTGAAGTACGCCTTAAATAAGCGTTGAAAAAATATTTTAAAACATGCTTGAGTGAACTGGGAGTTTCCACTTCGGCTCTGGAATGCGATTGCACTGGGGTAGTCGTCAGGATATTTTTTGATGTAGACAAGTAGTCAGGGGGAACCCTAAGAGCCCTATGATATAAATAGAGGTTATGTACACCCAAATGAGGCTAGCTGCAAGTTAGTAGGAGATTTCTGAGTTTTCATTTTTTGCTCTAATGATAGTTGTAGCCATTTTCACTTATGAATATAACATAGGAAAATTGAGCCAATGCAGGTTGTGGATATTGTTTTGCAATTCTCTGTTATTTTTCTTTCATGAATGAATGAATGAATTTCATTATGAGTAGATGGAACTATCAATGTTAGGAAAAGTTTCAATTGTTTCTCTTGTGTCGAGTGGTGGAAGGTGTGCACACAGAATGCAAGGAGTGCATTGACGGAATCTGTTTCAGTTTCGAAGGTCAGATGAGATAGCATGCAACTTTCCCTTTGAAAGGAGTGCAAAGAGACTGGTGCAAGGTGTGCACAATCGTACACAAGAATTTGAACCTTGTGTAAAGATCTGGTGCAAGGAGTGCACAGATCTGAGATTCGACTAAGTGTCAGAGGGACTTTGCAAGAAGTCGAAGAACCAAAAAAGGAGAATGCCAGGAGGGTGAGAGGAATTTCTCTTCGAGAAATCCTTTAGATATGAGTTATCGAAATCCCTGAAACGCAAGTAGTGCATGAGAAGTTGAAGTCTTCACGAGACCCAGGTCAGGAGGATTAAAACTTTTCATAAGTGTTAACGAGATCCAAGAAACAGACTCGCAGGAAGGAAAAACTTCGAAGCCTTTAAATATTTTGAAAATATTTTAAGTCTGAAGAAAGCGCAAGCTTAGAGAGAAATATTTGGACCATCCGATCAGTGTCGAGATAATGAGGAGCAAACACAAAGGAAGGAATATATCATTCATTCGGGCTAAGCACAAAAGAATCATAGTCGTCCGACCAATGTAAAGTGCACTAACGATAAGCTTTGAAAGTACATAGGAGGAGTGGGGTTATGAAAATATGAAATCATCAGAACCGTCCATCAAGGGGGACAAGTGGTAAGATATCAGTGTTTCACTAACTCGTCACTCAGAAAATTCATTGGTAGAGTTATGATAAATCACGAATCATGAAATCACGATTTTGATCTGAGCCATCAGATCGAGGAGGGAGTTGAACCATAGATATGTTCTTGTCAGGAGTTTGCAACTCGGGAAATCAGAAGGGAGAGGTTTGGGAACTCACAAAATCTGAGTTCATGATTTGATCACAGTCATTGATCGAAGGAGAAATCTGGACCATTGATTATATAGGGAGATATCGGGAGAAGGGAGGTGAGTGGTCTTCCAACTTTGCGAAACGCGAAGTCCTGATTCGCAAAGAGTTGATATGAGCTGTCAGAAAACAGGGAGTTATGAGTCGTTGATCCAGCGCACATGAATTTCAGGATATCGGGGATCGGAGGAGAGAAGTGATCAGCCTTCCAACTTTGCAAAACATGAAGTTTCGATACTTGAAAAAGAAATCTGGACCATTTGATCATGGGGATTGTGGACCGTTGATATGACAAGTGGAACTCACAAGTTCGGGTTCCAGAAGGAGGAACAAGTGTATTTCGTGAACTGCAAAATTGTGAAGCACTTGGAAGGTTTGGTCCCAGGTCATAGCGAAGGGACACATCGGTGAAGGAGAATAGAGGGGCTACAATGCGCTAGGCTCTTGTCGGGATTTCAGAGGTCAAGAGAGTCAGGGTGACTCACATGCAAAGACCCAATATGAAAAACGATGCCTTTTGATTTAGGCAAATGGTCATAGGCGTGGTTGCAAGAAGGAAGGGGCTTAGCCAAAGAAAAGCTAGCGCCTAGTTGGCGTGGAAGTTGAGCAACACTCAAGAGAGCACCCACGGGTCTCATATGACCTGCACATTTGGAGATAGGACCTGTGTAAGTGGGTTTGGGGTCTAGTAGATACCCAAAGAGTCCATCCGACTCAATTTATTGATCGATCCTAGATTAGGAGGTCGCAAAGCCCTTCAGAGAGAAGGGGGGTCTACATATATTAGGAAATAAAGGTTTCCTAGCGGAACATTTAACAAGTTAAAGATGAAGAAGATAGGACCATGTAGAATCTTGAGGAAGTTTGATGGAAATGCCTATGAGATTGAGATTCTATATGGTTTGGTCATATTTCCCATATTCAATGTTTTTGACCCATATCCTTACAGGAAAAATGACACCGAGGGATCAGAATATCAAGATAAGATCCAATGGGAAACAAAAATGCATGTAGCAAAAAAACCACAGATGGAGAAGATCATTGATCAGAGGATCGACAAAAATACTAGGAGGAAGTCCTATTTTGAATATCTGGTCAAGTGAAAGGGACACCCAATAAAAGATGCTAGTTTGGAAAATTAAGCTTCTATTTAGAATAATGGAAAGTCAGTGTAGGAGCTCATGGACAAGAGTCCATGAAATTTTGTTAAGGGGAGTATGATGTAGGAGAATCACTGGAAAGAACACAGAGAAGGACCTATCAACATATGGGATTCTATATGGAATCTCAAAGCTGGTAGTTGCAGTAGATATTTTGAAGTACACCTTAACTCAATGTCGAAAAACTCTTTTAAGGCATGCTTGAGCGATTACGAGCGTAGTGGGAGTTTCCACTCTGTCTCTAGAATGTGAGTGCACTAGGATAGCCTTTAGGATAGGTTTTGATGTATACAAGTAGTCAGCAGGAACCCTAAGATACATGTGAGATAAATAGAGGTTATGTATGCCCAAATGAGGCTAGCTACAAGTTAGTAGGAGATTTTTGAGTTTTCAGTTTTCGCTGTGATGATAGTTGTAGTCATTTTTGAATTATGAATATAACGAAGGAAAATTGACCCAATGCAAGGTGTGGACATTGTTTTGCAATTCTCTGTTATTGTTCTTTCATGAATGAATGAATGAATTTCGTTATGAGTATATCAAACGATGAATGTTAGGATAAGTTTCAATTGTTTATCTTTTGTCGAGTGGTGCAAGGTGTGCACATAGAACACAAGGAGTGAGTTGATGAAATCTATTTCAGTTGTGAAGCTCAGAAGAGATAGCACAAAATGTTCCCTTTGCAAGGAGTGCAAAGGGACTAGTGCAGGGCATGCACAGTCATCTGCAAGATTTCAAACCTTGTGTAAAGATCTGGTGCAAGGAGTGCACAAATCGGAGATTCGACTAAGTGTCGAGGGGGATTTGCACGAAGTCAAAGAACCAGAAAAGGAGAACTCTAGGAGGGCGAGAGGAATTTCATTTCGAGAAATCCTTTGGATCTGATTTATCGAAATCCCTAAAATGCAAGGAGTGCATGGGAAGTCGAAGTCTTCATGAGACCAAGCTCAAGAGGAATAATACTTTTCATAGGTGTTAACGAGATCCAAGAAACAAACTCGCAGGAAGGACAAAGGTCGAATCTTTTAAATCTTTCAAAAATATTCTAAGTCTGAAGAAAGCGTAAGCTCAGAGGGAAAGATTTGTACCATCCAATCAACAACCATATAACGAGGAGAAAGCATAAAGGAGGAAGTATCTCAACCGTTCAGGTTGAGTGCAAAATAATCGTAGTCGTCCAACCAAGGTAAAGTGCACCAACGATAATATTTGACAGAACACAGGAGGAGCGGGGTTACAAAATTCCAAAATCATAAGAACCATCCATCAAGGGGACACATGGTGAGAGATCAGTGTTTCCCTGACTCATGACTCAGAGAAGTAAAATGAAGAGTTATAAGAACTCACAAAATCGCAATTTGATCTAAGTTGTTGGATCGAGGAGGGAGATGAACTATAGATCTGGTCTTGTCCGGAGTTTGCAACTTTGGAAATCAGAAGGGATTGTTCTGGGAACTCGTGAAATCCGAGTTCGTGATTTCATCACAGTCATTGATTGAAGGATAAATCTTGATCGTGGATTGTCCAGGGATATATCGAGAGTTTGGACACCAAGAGAAGGGAGGTGAGGAGTCTTCCAACTTTGTGAAATTTGAAGTCCCGATTCGCGAAGAGTTTATCTGAGCCATCAGATCACAGGGAGTTGTGAGTCATTGATCTGGCACACATGAATTTTGAGATATCGGGGATCGGAGGAGAGAAGTGATCATCCTTCCAACTTCATGAAATGTGAAAAGGAGATATGGATCATTGGATCGCAGGGATTGTGGACCATTGATCTAACAAGTGGAACTCGCAAGTTCAGGTTCTGGAAGGAGGAGCAAGTGGATTTCGTGAACTGCAAAATCGTGAACCTATTGGAATTTTTGGCCCCAGGTCATAGTGAAGGGACACACCGATGAAGCAGAATAGAGGGGCTAGCATGTGCTAGGCTCCTGTAGGGATTTTAGAGGTCAGGAGAGTTAGGGTGACTCACATGAAAAGTCCCGATATGAAAAATCGTGAAACACCTTTTGAGTTAGGTGAGTGTTCATAGTTGTGGTCGCAAGAAGGAAGGGGCTTATCCTGAGAAGAGTTAGTGCCCAGTTGGCATGGAAGTTGAGCAGTGCTCAGGAGAGACCCGTGGGTCTCATACGACCTACACATTTGGAGAAAGGACCTATGTAAGTGGGTTTGGGGTCTAGCAGAGACCCAAAGAGTCTATCTAACTTAGTTTCTTGATCGATCCTAGACCAGGAGGTCGTGCAGTCCTTCAGAGAGAAGGGAGTTCTGCATCATTTATCAACATTATTTTTAGTGTCTTTGTTTAATCAAAATATGTGGTTGTGAAACTGATGGTGTTATGAATTAGCAAGTAAAATAAATTAATATGAATATAATGCAAGTTCCTAACTTCGATTCTCAATAAATGGTAATATTTTCCAAAAAGAAAACTTCATTTCACCTCTGCAATTTAAAATAATATGTAATCTCTCCATACATGTATCAAGATCAATAATAAAAACCCAAAAGATCAAATTCCATAATGCAAAATGTATATTTTTGTATTTTCAATATAAAGGAAATTTAAATGCAAGGACTGAACAATAGCTTCATATATAAAACCTATTATAAGAAAAAGAGACAACCCAAGCAAGATCTAAAGAAGAAAACACCCAACCCAATATGCAAGGACAACAAATGAAAAAATTTGATGAGAAAGAAAAACCGCCTAAAAATTCAACCAAAGGAAGGTTCCCTATCAATCTATAGGTACTTAACAATCATGAGAGAGATCTAAGAATACTCAACAACCATCAAAACTTACCGAGAAAACACCAAACTCAGAAATCAAGAAAGAAAGGATGATGAATGCAACTGTTTAGGGAAAAACCATGTATGTACACGCCCTATAGAATGACAGCTCGTGTATGTTCATGTCTCTCAAGGGAAAACCTATATATGTATTAAAACATTGCCGGGTTAAGGATAAGGCCAAGAAAATTAGACTCTAAATGAAAATAGGCTTTCAAGCAATCATATGACCAGAAACTCAAGATAACTGAGAGAAATAAAAGGAGAACAAAACTCCAAACCTCGAAAATAAGATTATCTCCCCATTGTGGTCACTAATTATATTATGAGTAAAATCACTCTATGGCATGGGTTAAACCACAACACATGGAAATGACTGCAAAAATCAACTCTAATCTCAATTATACTATATAAAAAAAATACTAACAAGACAAGATAAAGAGCCTACCACTTCCAGACATTCGATGAAGTCCACCATTGAGCACTTGACTCAAAGCTATACACCTACAACTTGTCTTCAACAACCAAGATACATAAGAATATGGTGATAATATATAACGTTAGCACATATAATAGAATAATCCATCAATATTCATAACAAATATAACCATGGAATAATAATTAAAATATTTTCAAGATATTAATTGGATGAGAAAAGAGTATTTCTATTAAAATGTAATCAAAAGAAGTGTATGAATGACAAACCTCTGTGTTGACTCTTTTGGAAGTGATAAACTATGTCCCTTCCAACTGGGCCTCCAAAAATTTAATCCTGCACCAAAGGAAAGCTCATATAAGAGAGACAATGAAGTTCTCCATCAAATAGGAAGGAGATTAGGGGTTGAACAATTTGTTTAGACTTAAGAGAACAAAGGGATGAAGACACAATATGAAGTGAATAATTTCTCCAGAGTAACTTTTCTCTCAAATTTGAATTATTCGCCTCCTTCCACCGCTTGGATATGGCTCATTTATATCCTTCAAATGGAACTGAAGGGCCGATTTGGAACATTTCTTGTTTATGGAAGGTCAAGGATCATGGATCATGTGACGTGACATGAAAACCCGACACCATTTTTAATTTTGGGCACACAACCTGATGTACGCAGGTTGTAATGGGGAAAGCTACGTATACACATGTTGTATAGTTGTTAGCGAATGCATATGTTGAAAAATACATTTTTTAGCTCTGGGAATTGCAAAAAGGGACTTCACGTCTGGATAAGGAAATGGAAAATGACTTATGAGCAAGTTGCAAGGGATGAGGAAAATATTTCTATAACACTCGTTGACCCATTTATCTCAAACCTATGACCAGTGGAAGTAACATGTGCCAGTTGGACAGAACCTTGAAGACCTTTGCGCATGCATTAAAATTGAAATAATATTCTTCTTATGGGAATTATGAGTAAGCATGGATATAAGGTTCTCGTGAATGGATATCATTCCTTTGTTTTAAAATAATAAAACATCCATATCATAGATAGGAAATAAACATAATTATTATACCCACCATATCGTTATTACATAGTAATGTTAATAAATACATATAGCCTAGGTGTTGAATGGGTATATTCTAAGAAATTAAAATTTAAATAATAATATCGCCTATCAATATGTTAGGCATGTCCTTTTTTTCATCTTGGTTTTAGTTAAATTATTGAATTATTGCTATTATAATTATTATAGCTTAGATAAAATAAGGGAAATGAAAATTATCATTACCTTAATATTACAAGTCTAATTGAAGCAACCTCCCTTCCCGCAATATAATAACATGTGAAAAATAATTACATAGTAATTGCTAATGAATTGATATCTTATGATTGATATTTTAAATAAAAAATCTAAAAGAATAGAGGGATTTGAAATTTGAGACCTAGTTGGTAGTCATATTCTTTATTTATATTTATAATAGAATGTATAAGTATGATGTGGGTCTTACCTTTAATGGTAATTGCGTGACCATTATAGGCTATTCATTAGTAAATTCATGGATACTACATGAGTACATGTATATATATATATGATTGAAATTGTTATTGAATTAATTGGAATAAAAGATGTAGTGGTTAATTGTTTAATTGAGAATATAAGTTGAAAGAGAATTGATTTTGATTGAGGTTGATATGTATACTTCTATTATTATTTTTTTGGATGATGATCTCCAAAAATGACTTGTTAATTGTTGAACTTACAATAGGTTATACCAATGATATAAATGGGGTAATAGAGATGTTTTTGCAATGATACGAATTCAAACATTGAGTAGATCTTATGGTATGAATTTGATTGATGAATTGATGACTGTGTAATGTTTTGAGTCACAGATTTGAACTAATTGTGTCATGATTAAGTTATGTACCTTAAAGGTTAAGTGAGTTAAGGGAGTACATATCTCCATGTTCCTCATCACAATTGCTAGTCCTAAGACCCTAAATGGTTAAAATAAATCAGTTGAATCCTGGAATTTAGTGTTGATTATGTGTCTTGGAGGTCTTAACCCTACATGTTGGTTTGATGAGTAGATATCATTGATTGGATTTTGTGCTATGATTATTTTGTTAATAACAATAATGCTGTACAATGATACTTGCATTGTAGGATGTAGATGAGATTTGGATGTGTAACATTGATGTATGTTATCTTTGTATATCACTTGTTCTATTGATGCAATATAATTTTTTTTTTACCACTTATCACTTACATTTATGTGTTAACATAGGGGTCGTTACAAAATGAAAAATTTATATCTTGTAAAGAGTGTCAATTTTTTGTTGGAAAACATAGATTACCTTTTTTACCATTAGCGCCAATAGACATTGAAGAACCATTTCAACATTGGGGTCTTGATTTCATAGGTGAAATTCATCCCTCATCTAGTGCTCAACACAAGTATATTCTAACCGCAACACACTATTTAAGTAAATGGGTGGAAGCAATTCCAAATATATTTACCATTGATGCATTTGTGATTAATTTCCTTGAAGAAAATATTTTATCCATATTTGGTTGTCCAAGAAAAATCACAATTGATAATGCTCAAGAATTTAAATCTATTCCAATGTTTAATTTTTATCAGAAATATGATATAATTCTTGGACATTCTACATCATATAGTCCTCAAGGAAATGGACTAGAAAAATGTTCAAATAAAATTTTAATGAGAATTATTAAAAAGGTTCTGACCGACAACAAGAAACTTTGGCATTCTTGATCGAGGTATTCTCTTTGGGAAAACATAATCAACAAAAAAATATCAACAATACTTCTCCTTATTAGTTAGTTTATGTTATGGATTCAATTCTACCTATTAATCTTTCTTTTCCTATCATGAAATTCTTTCAGGAAGCTAGAGAGGAGCCAAATGATATGACAAGGAGAACCAACCAAATTATTGAATTTCAACAAACTAGATATAAAGTAAATGAAAAGTTTCAAGAGTATCACGAAAAAATCAAGACTATTTTTGATAGAAGAGAAAAACAAATTGTTCCTACTGATCTTGTATTAAGATGGGACAGTAGAAGGGAAGAACCTGGAAAAATGGAAAATTTGATCTATTATAGTTTGGATCATATAAAGTTACAACACTTGAAGGAAGAAAAACTTTCTCTCTTCAAAATCTTGATGGTGACATATTGGAATTGCTTGTTAATGGGCGATATTTAAAGCATAATTTGATTTATTAGTTAATTTTTATTTTATTTTTCCATTATAGATATCGATTTGGATTGGATTGACATTGGAAATTTTATTTTATTTTTCAAAGCCCTATTGGGTTAAGAACTCATTTTTTGAATTAAAACCCATTATGGCTAATTGAGTGTTATTTCTTTTCTGAGGTAATAAATTTCTTCAATCTAATAGTAATTTACAGTTGGAGATTTTAATTATGTTTTGTTTTGTGATCAATTAAAAGTTTGTTCTGATATTTTTCATAATTATTTTCAGTTTGTTTGTTTTGAATATATGAAGTTAAACCTTTCTATCTTACTTGAATCTTTATAGAAAGGATATATCTAGTCAATATAATATAAAAGTTAAACATGTTCTTTTTACAGGTTCGATGAAAATTTGTATTCATTTTTTTGTTTTGATCGAAAAAGTATGTTTGGGGTAATATTTTGAGAATTAATCTTTGATATTAGAATAATCATAAATTCAAAGTTTAATCATAAATCAAAATACACAAAATTACCTATTAGAAAAGGTACAGTTAGAATCAAGGGAAAATTAGTCTCAGAGTATTCTTTAACATGTAGGAAGTCCTACTTGATCTTATAACAAAAACAAATATCATCATGTGTGTTATTTAACACATTGATTTCCCCCACTTCAAAGCCATTGAGTAAAATTTAAAGACAGTTGGTGAAAGGAAATTAAATAATGATTACGGCCATCTACTTCAAAAAGAGATGATAAAAGGAAATTCATAAATGATTTCCCTCATCTCGAATAAATGAAATTATAAAAATGAAGTGGTGAAAAGAAATTTAATTTGGGGTATGTAGATAACTTCACTGAGGCTATGGATATTTGCTAGTTATAAGGAAATATTTCTGATATATGTAAAGGTTGTTTCTACATATATTTGTTGTTACTATATTATTAATTCTTTTACAACTGTTTATGTATCTTGATGTGATTAGTTTTAATAAATTTATATAATTTCAAACCCTTGAGTTAAGAAAAAAGAAATTAAAAGTCTAGTGTTTAAGATAAATTTAGATTGATTACTTTAGACAGTTATTTAATAAATTTAAATAAGAAAATCATTTATTAACCTTTCTTGAAATATTTATTAAGTATGTATCAATTTTCCTATTGACAACTATATCACTTCTTATATAAGATTTATAATAAAATAAATGATTTAGTGTTATAGGTTTTTTCGAACAAATGTTTAAGAAAATAATAACTCCGTTACGAAATAATGAAGGAAATTGGTATGCATGTACTTTAGTGCCTCACAGAAGAGCCACAATCCCAGACAAAGCCTAATGTTGTAATATAGCTTAAAATTTTGAATAATTTATTTTTATTACCATAGCCATTTTGAGTTATATATTAACCCATCTTCTTAATTTTTCATGGTCAATAAAGACTTTAATTTTTTATTAATTCTTATTTTTCATTTTGTTTTAGAATACCTTTTATGTTGGGTTTTGAGTTTGTTAAAATATAGATTTAGTATGATTTTGGTTTTAATTTGATTATAAACTAGTCTAATTTGAAGTAAATTATCCATAACATTAGTGTTTTTTATTTGTAGCTTTATCATGTGTGATATAATTAATTTTTGTTGTTATTTAATATTTTTTTGTTTCTATATAGTTCAATTCTTTAATTTATGTATAATATTAATTGTAAATGGATTCGATAAAATACATTATAGATGTATGAGTTAAAATTAGTGTTATAATTTTGTTATATATTATTTTAAGACTTATATAGAGAGAGAGATAGAGAGAGAGAGAGAGAGAGAGGCATTTTGTTTATGTTTTATAGTATTTTAAAAAATTGAAAGTGTGTTTTTTTGTAGGTACATACAATGAGTATGGAGTGCATGATCAGAAGTGATAAGAGATCGAAGACCTTCATCTTTCACATGCTCATATCAACGGTTCATTTATTTTTACCACTCCCCGATATCTTGTTTAAAGATTCAACTTCTTGCCATCAAGCCTGTCAAACCACCGGTCTCTTGGATGGTAAATATTTAACAAGAATTGTGCTCTTGAACCGATCCATTACAACATCAGTGGATCACTAATAGCACCAACCAACAACTTTCACTTGGGGTCATGGAACCCACTATTTAGATGGGTTAGCATAACATATCTGGGTGACATGTGTCCCACTTAGATGTCACCTCAGTGCCAACAGAGAGCAATAGAAGGTCACCACGTATCCATGAGACCTAGTAGATGGCAAAAGTAGTGAAATCATGTCAGACTGTAGACTATGGGATATTTTGATATTAGGAAGTACTTTACCTCCCGACATCTTGATGTCAAGATACGTCATCTTTGACATCATCATGCCAACTCAACTCTAGTTATATCCAATCAGTGAAATCCACATGAGCACCTAGAAACCTGCAAAGAAACAGGTGAGGACCCTGTAATAGTGTGACATGTGTCATGTGCATTTTCCACCTCAGTTCCATCATGGTCCAGTATTGAGTAGCCACGTGTACAAATGATGTAAACATAATGTTGTCATTTCCATTTGTGGAGATCCGATGATGGAGATCATACCGAGATCAATGGTTCTCATTATCACAGACATTGGACCGTGGAATATTCTAATGTTGGAAAGTTCTTTAAATATCAATGTCCCAATGTCATGATACATCAGAATAGATGTCATATCATACCTTGGACTATGTGATATTTTGATGATTGGAAGTGATTTTTGAACCTACATCTTGATGATGCGATACATCAACTGTAAGGTCCCTCCATTACGACAACAAACAACGTTGAGTAAAAGGTGATTTTTTTTTCATTAGAAAATTAATCGTCATGACATAATGAATAACATCATACATTACACATCATCATAAGTAAATAACAACACATCCAAGAATGAAAATAATTAACAACGATGTAATCAATGCATAAACGTAAGGAGCGACACAATTCATCACAATGCAATCAACTGAAGAAAATACAATAAATGATCAATCACGTCACTGAGTAATAACAAACTACTTGCCCAAACTACCCTTCAACGTTAGGACCTCCAGGACACATATGCAATGCTCAATCCTAGGATTCATCCAATAGATTTTGATCACTTATTGTCTCAGGGATGGAAACTATTCTGAGGAACAAGGATTTTTCTAAATCCCACTAACAAAATCAAATCAAAAACCAACTAGCTCAATCAATAAACATCCTTATTGTTCATGGTGCAAAGAATTTAAATACTCAATCATTCATAAATCGATATTCTTCGTGTTGCAAGAGAAGTCTAAACACTCAATCAACCATACATCCATAGTATTCATGGCACATGAGAAATCAACTTTATCATACATGGCACAAGAGAATATAGTTAGTCAATCAGCATATGTCAATGCTATTCTAAAGGCCCAAGTGTAATCAAATTTACTTTATATAGCGCAAGAGATTATAAAAGTTTAGTCAATCATAAAACAACATAAGTTAAGGCGCAAGTGTAATCAACTTTATTTTGTATGGCGCAAGAGGTTATAAAACTTTAGTCAATCATAGAACAACATAAGTTAAGGCACACGGAAATTATATTACATAACCTACATCAAGTAATTGACACAATCACCACCTACAATACCTTTCGACAACTAGCCAACTATAATACACATATCAATTGAGTGATGCAATATCGCCTATTAATGATCGAACACTAGTACAACTACACTTTACATACATCAACATCGCCATATATTTGATGATAAAAGAACAAAACCGGTTTCACTTAGAAATTATATGGGAAAATGCATACACAATTAAAATAAAATCTCCCATTGATATGAGAGTGGAAAGTGACCCAAACCTCAGTCAAGTGGTCATCAATGCCAATATTCCCACTCACCGAAAGGATACCATTACAAATATTCACTTAAAAAGATGGTTGTAATTTTGTAGCCTGTAATCCTGGACTAATTATTCTAAAAGACTATTACAATTACTTGCTTATAAAAATGACAACATTACATTGATATTAACAACAACAATCAAAAGTTAAAAACTATGATCTAAATAATTCTATAACATTATAGAACACTATTGAAATAATTTTTACATGCACTCAAATTTACTTAAGAACTATAATATTTCCATGGGTGTCACTTGCCTTCTATTATCTAGGGAGAATAAAAATGCTAGAACAATCGTGTTATACTATTGAAATGTAATGTATGTATATAAGAAGATACATTAAATATTTCAAGTAATATATTGCTGGAAAATAAAAGGGTAGGGATTAATTGTTGGACTTATTAACTTGCTTCTGACTAATTATCAGAGCACCCATCTAAGTTGGCAATAAACTCGACATGGTTAAACAGTCTTAAAAGGAAAAAAATTCACTGTAAGAAGAAATGTGGATAAACCTAAATTCCAAAGAAGCAGTCACCAGTTCAGTACCCAAAGGAAGGGAGAAAAAAAAATCCAATAATTAGATAAAACATAGAGATCAAACTATGGCAAACCGCCATTAGAGGAGGAAGAAAAACATAGGTTTTTATTCTGATTGCAGGCATAGTATAGATGCACCATACTGGGTGATTTGGGACTTACAAAAATGCAGAGGTTTTAAATGAAAGGATCATGAGGAAAATTCACAAGAGAGGTGAGTGGTTTCTTTGATAAAAACACAGAGAAGCCAATTATTGGGAAAATCACAAGCTTCAATTCAAAGGTGTTTCCCAAAGATGGACAAAATATACTTAACATGTTGTGATATTCGTAAGCTAGGAAAATTGTATGGAATAAAATTGTTTTAGGAAAAGATAGCAGGGAGATTCACCACACTAGAAAATCACACAAAAAAAAAAACACAGAGGGTTAGGGAGAATGAATGCGCAGAGTTTCTCCCCACCGAGAAATTCACATACAAAAAAAGACTGAGAGTTCTAGAGAAGGATCACAAGGAGATTCTCCCAATGGGAGGGCATATTCAAAGGGTTGGAGAAAACATAGTTCAGATAGTGAAGGTCAAATTGAAATGTTTTGGCAAGTACCCCAAAACAATGGTATTATTGTCCATTAAACAAATTCGTGAAGGCAAAAGCAAGAAGGTTGGAACACCAGCAATCCCTATTCAATCAAGTAAAGAACACAGGGAAGGGCATGTTAGCAAGACCAAATGCAGTCAAGAAGTGAGCGACAAGTATGGTGCAATTCAAGGAAAAGTTTAAGCCAAAATTTAACTAGACTGCAGAGATCAACACTCTGGCAATTTACACTGATGCTTGACTCAAAATTAAAAGGCAAAGGTTATCAATCAAGTGCACAGACTTTTCTCAACACAAGTATGAAAAAATCGATTGGCCTCTGGGAAGAACACAATTGGACTGCCTTAATTATTTTGTTCAGAAAAATAATTACAGTGAACTCTATAACTCCCAAAGCGTTGGGCCTCTTTATAAGTTCACCGAGACCATAAGTAGGTTGAAATTCGTATTTTCAATTTTTTTAAGTTGATATTAACATGAATTCCATAAAACACCAAGGGACATGCAACGATGAAGGGCTGTGTAATTTCTATGGAATTTAAAATTACTAAGACAATTAAATTTTGAGGAAAATGAACATCTTAGAGTACCATTTTTATTCTAAATACATCTTGCAGAAAAATGTCTGAACCCTCTATATTCTAATTACATATCACCAAAAAATAAATACTAGAACCACTATCTTCAACGAAATTTTAAAAGCTTGTACATCTTAAATATTAATACAATACAATTCTCAATAAAATACCATAGACGATTACGAAGGTGAGCCTGGAGATGACCTTTGACAACTAGTGTTTTGCACATTATCCCACTTGCTAATCACAGAGAATTCACCAGTACCTACCAACCAACTCTAGGGGCACTCTTCTTCCCCTTGAGCCCCGTGAGCTGTAAAGGGGCCATAAAAACACAATATGAAATTCCTCTAGCTCCCAGCTCGCCTCACAACTTAGAGCCACCACTCTCTCTCAAGATGGGTATCCCAACTCTCATAAGAAAAAACAGTCAAATTTTTTGTAGCATAACTTTTCCCATAACCATTGTGATCCATCTCTCAACTCATCCATTTGTTTTATAGGATTTTTCGATAACTCATCCCCACTTGCACATTTAATTCATTTTTTAATTAAAATAATTTAGAATTATCTCCCCCACACACTTGTCTCCCTTTCCCCCAATTTTCATAATTAAATGCAAATTTTAATTTAATAAAAGTCAATTCCCCTCACCCATCCTAAAGGCTCCTAAAATCACTCCTAGTTGTCAATTTATTCCCTTTATTTCTAATTAATGACTGACGCCTTTCTAAAACTGAGTTGAGTTATAATATGAATATTCTCATAGTTGGACTATTGTTAACTAGGATCTAGATTCCTTTATATTCACCATTACTTTAGATTAATTCCATTTTACCTTAAATTTCAATTTGGTAAGTACTTGCACATATGTGTATTAAATCACTCTTTAGTTTTGTTTTATTTTCCTTGATTTCTTAAATTGAGTCATTTCATCTCCACATTATTTAATTATAAAATTAGTTTTTAGTATTCTCACTAACTTAGACTTAGGCTTATTAAATTTTTATTTGCAAAGGCTTAGACCGTTATGGATTATGATTAAAATTTTTTTTATTTAGTTAATCAAATAATTAATTAATTTGGTAGTGCTCAAGTTTTTACAAGGTTTAACATTTGGTCAAACTTTTCTAGGCCACCTAGATGCATTGACTCAATTTTTAAATTCTACGATGTTCCCTTCAAGACACACTTTGTGCTCCAAGGGTGCCACTCTCCTTTGACTAGTTTTGTTAGTTGTCCAACCCTAGGAGTCAACACTCCATTCAAGCAAACTTGTGAGAGACTAATGGATTCTAAGGAATAAGGACCCTACCTTATTGCGTGCCCCTTAGAAATCTTCATGAGTGACTATCTCAGTCTGCCCTCATGGCATCGTGGATATATCAAACTAGTTAATCGTTAACCTACAATTTGAGGCATGACGTGAGTGCTAGTAGTTTGTGTCAGGGATGCTTCCACACCTCTCCCTCAATATCTGGTTTATGTGCATGGACCCTTTACTCTTTATGTGAATCAGATTAGCAAGAAATCGTCAGCCTGCATCCATCAACAAAACATTGTCAATGATCCATAAAAAACATCATAATATAATCGATCATATGTCACATATTCATAAATGAAATACTCAAACCAATACAAACCACTCTCTGACTCAATTCGGATTCCAAGGAGGTTTAGTGATGCCATCAACATCGTCAATCTGTCAAGTGTCCTGCACAGTCAGGGGAAACTCGTTAATAGCATCTGTCAATACATAAATATCAGACAACATAAATCATAATCCATCAACATCATCATAAGAATCCATAATTAAAAGCGATAACCATATACTATAACCGGATCACTTGCACGAAAGTGTCCTCAAATAATAAGTCAATATCATGTTCCGTCAAGAGAGGGATGTTACATACACCCCCTCTTGTTTTAACCTTCATCCCAAAGTTGTAAAATATATAAATGCAGTAAATAAAGCATTTGACAAGATGTATATGTCTAACTATCAAATAAATATGGGAACTGATGGCACATATCATATGCATCCTCCTAGGTAGCCGACTGTGGACTATAATTTTCCCACTGGACCTTGACTTGATCTATTGTTCAACGTTGTAGCTATCTAATGTGATCATCCATAATGTAGATTGGTTCTGCCATGAGTTCACCCTCGTTTGACACCTACAAGGAATGCATTTCAATCACATGTGTAGGATCACTAACATATTGTCTCAAAACAAATACATGAAAAATATCCTACATATACCTCAAAGAATTAGGCAAGTTTATTCGATAGGCCACGGGTCCCTTCCTTTCAAAAAATTCGAAAGGTCCCACAAACCTAGGATATATTCAAGCACCCTTTTCAAACTTAATGGATCTCTTGTGCAGTTTCACTTGTAAGAAAACTCGGTCACCAACTTCATAATTGCAGTCGATGCACATCGACATAACTCTTCTGCCAATTTTCTACTTCTTTAATCATTTGTATTATCGTTTGAATTTGTTCTTCCATCTCTTGGATCGCTTCTGGTCCTACCAGGCTCCTATCCTCAAGTCGCTCCAATCTAAATGGCGTCTGACATGGTCGCCCATAAAGAAATTCAAATGTTGCCATCTTAACGGTACTTTGATAGATGTTGGTGTAAGCAAACTCTACCAGTGGAAAAAACTCTTTCCAACTCTTATGTTGGTCCATCACATACATACACAACATATATTCAAATATTTGGTTCGTTCCTTTTGTCTGCTCGTCTATCTCGGGGTGATATGATGTACTAAAGTTTAGTTGTGTCCCCAAGGCCTCTTGGAAACTGGTCCAAAAACGTCCTGTAAACATTGATCCTCTATCGGATATGATCCTTTTAGGAATTCCATGTAATCTCACAATCTCGTTGATAAAATATCTAGCTATGCCTGGCTCTTGATACATCATGCACACAAGAATAAAATGTGCACTCTTCTTCAGAGTGCCAACTACCACAAAAATCGAGTTGTGCCTTCTTTCCATCAGGGACTTTCAAACAATAAAGTCCATGAAAATGACCTCCCATTCCTATTCTGGAATAGTGTGTGGTTGTAGTAATCATGTCATATTTCTATGTTCATCCTTCACTTGCTAACATTCTAGAAACCTTTCCACGTAGCTAACTATGTCTTTCTTCATTCCTTTTGAGAAGAATAAGGGCTTAAGGTTTTCCCTCATCTTTGTGACTCTTGGATGAGCCATGTACATCTCTCTATGAGATTCTCTTAAGATCAAACTTCTCAATTCTTCATTAGGAGGTACGTAAATCTTGTTATTATACCTCATCAATCTGTCCTTATCCACTATATATCGTTCAAACTTTGATACCCACATGGTGTCTTGTCTGATATTTTCCTTAGCCTATTTATACCAGTCATCGTCGACCTATAGAGTTAGAATATTTTCTTGAATATTCTTCTGAAGAGGTATCATCAAAAATATGCATCGTATCTGACTCAATGCATCTAACACTCTATTCACTATTCCTTTTATGTAAGTAATCTCAAAAATGTATTCGCTAAGAAATTCTGACCAATGCCTTTGTCGCTGCAAACCACTATGGTCTATTTTATTTCGAATTTCCATATAATCAGATAGTATCTCCACATTCTCAAGGCATACACAATGTCCAATAACTCCAAATTGTGCATGGCATAGTTTTCCTCATGCTTTCTTAATTTCCTTGAGATGTAAGCGATCACTTGACTGTCTTGCATCAAGACTCCACCTAAGCCTTCCTTGGATGCGTCTATGCATACCAAGAAGTACTCGTCCATGTCGAGGACTTTTAGTATCGAGGTTATCGTAAACAACTCCTTGAGCCTTCGAAATGATTCCGCGCATTTCTCAGTCCATACAAATTTCTTCTTTTTCTTCTTCAACTCTGTGATCACATTTGCTATCTTTCAAAAACCTTCAATGAATCCTCGGTAATATCCTTCTAAACCCATAAAGATACATACTTATGGTATATTTGTCAACAAAATCCATTCCATCGTATCCTCTACCTTTGTTGAATCCACAACAATTCCTTTCCCATAGATAACATGCCCTAAATAATGAATCCTCTTGATAAAAAGAGCATTTCCACACTTCCTTGTATGATTATTTTTCTTGTAAACACTGTAGTACCAAGCGCAAATTTTTTTCATGTTTTTTCATCATCCAAGAATATATCAATATGACATTAATGAATACTTGAACAAAATTGTCCAAGTATTTGCAAAACACCCCATTCATCAAGCTCATGAATACCCCCGTGGCGTTTGTCAGTCCAAACGGTAAAATGATAAACGCATAATGTCTAAACCTCATCTTGAATGCAGTCTTAGAAATATCTTCCTCTTTGATCAGTAACTGGTGATATCCCGATCTCAAGTCGATCTTTGAAAAAATCATCGTGAATTTCATTTGATCAAACTAATCGCCTATTCTTGGCAATGGATACTGGTTATGTATCGTTTCCTTGTTCAATTGATGGTAATCGGTACAGAGTCTCCACAACCCATCCTAATTTCTTATGAAAATAACAGGCGCACCCCAAGGTGACACACTTAGATGTATAAGTCCTAGGTCCAACAACCCTTTTAGTTTCATTTTCAACTCCTGTAACTCAGGGGTTGACATCCGATAAGGCATTCTTATTATCGGTTCAGTTCTAGGTTTTAAGTCGATGGTAAATTCCAACTCTCTTTTGGGTGCCAAACTTGATATCTCTTCTGGGAACACGTACACAAACTCTGGTACCAGTAGAAGGTTTTCTAATCTTTCCACCACACCCATGTTGTTCAACACTAATATTGCATATAGCTTGCATCCTTTGTGCATTTTCTTTTGTAGTTGTAGGTAAGAAATGAACCTTAAGGAAACTCCCTTTTTTCTTCCTACAATCACTCATCATTGTCCCTCATCATAGATCAAAATCAACCATTTAGTCTTACAGTTGAGTATTGCATCATGCGATTCTAACTAGTCCATACCGATCACAATGTCATAATATCTTAAGATCGTGATGTACAGGTTGGAATTTGTTACAAAATCACCCAGGTTAAGGCTACAGTCTGTAACCTTCCCTCCAAACTTCTACATGGCACCCGAATCCATTTACAGATAGCTAAACTCCTCCTATTTAACTTCCTTTACCTTAATTATTTTTATCACTACACCAGAAATAGATCTCTCTGTAGCACCAAGATCTATCAAAATACTAAACGTCTTGTCAACGATGGCACCTGATATCTCGAGAACAGTAGATTGGTGCTCGACCTGGTGGTTATTCACCACTACATGAATCCTATGGGCCTTTCCCAAAACTCCAACGGTAGTGTGTCTGGCTGACTCGACTGCTTTGGCCCTCTCAGCAACACAATATCACTGGTAATGTGGCTCTCGACATGTCCAACATTCGATATCCATCCCAGTAGTCCTAGTCCCTAAAGTAGAATCTTCTGGCCTACCATATGGTAAACCTAGTATGTTCTATTGAACATGACTAAACTATTGCTACTACAGACGACATTGTTGGTGGTGTTGTGTTTCTTTGTATGGAGTTCACTGCTAAGGAGCCGACTGTCATGGAATCGTGGATGTGTATCCTCTTGGCGTGTCTCCATACCCTGATTGATTCCTAGTTAGAGTATGATGTTGTTTCACACCATATGTCACCTATCCCATCAGTCTCGTAGGAGTCCTGCCCTAACCCCCACTAATCATCTCTTCCTCAACTATGAGGGCATTCTTCACTGCATCATGTAATGTCTAAGGCATTAGGATCCTCACCTTCACATGAATGCTAACGTTAAGGATGGACACAAACTTGTTGACCTTGAGATTCTTGTTGTTTAGATGTAGAGCATACTTAACAAGATCCATGAATCGGGCCTCATACTCTATCACCATACGACTGCCCTGTCATAAGGCATTGAACTCATTGAGTTGGTGCTCAATGCATTCCTCTGACAAATACCTCTCTCAGAACCATTCCTCGAATATTTCCCATGAAACGTCTTCGACGACCATGTTCAATTGTGGTAGGAGCATCTTCCACCATAGAAGAGTGCTCCCCTTCAGTTGTAGTACCTCCATGCATAATTTCATGTTGGAGGTGTAGTTTCAAAGTGAAAATCACATTGTCATGTTCTCCAACCATCCGTTGGCGGCTGCACTGTCCGTGGCACCCAAGAACTCAGAAACGTTTACCTTCTCGAGTTGTCTGTGAATGCTACCTATATAGGCTCGGGTTCAATGTTGACCCTTAGGGGGTACAGGCACCCTAGTCTCATCTCTATATAGTCGGTTAATCAAGGCCTATGAAATCCTCTATAAGGACCTCATCAATCTAACCACATCCCCTAAGGAAATATTCTCTTGTCCAATGACTTGTTCTTCTCCTTGGGGGTTCAACCGCTCCGACATGGATTCTATTGGAGGCGTCGAGCCTCCATCCTTAACACTATGTCGTCTACCTCCACAGTTTCCTCTAACCATGATTACCTGCATGGACAAATTTCAAATTTAATTAGTGACAAGTTATACATCAAGGGTTTAATATAGTGGAAGGAATAATTATCCCATGTCACGGGGTTGAACCTGCTCTGATACCATATGTAACGTCCCTCCATTATGACAACAAACAATGATGAGTAAAAGGTAATTTTTATTTTTTTTGCATTAGAAAATTAATCATCATGAAATAATAAATAACATCATAAGTTACACATCATCATAAGTAAATAACAACACGTCCAAGAATTAACATAATGAACAATGACACAATCAATGCATAAATGTAAGGAACAACGCAATTTCTCACAACATGATCAACTGAAGAAGATAAAATAAATGATCAATCATGTCACTGAGTAATAATGAACTACCCTCCTAACCTACCTTGTAACGTTAGGACCTCCAAGAAACATAAGCAATTCTCAACCCTAGGATTCATTGGATTGATTTTTACCACTTAAGGTCTCAGGGCTGGAAACTGTTCTGAGTAACAAGGAGGTGTCTAAATCCCACTAACACAATCAAGTTGAAAACCAACTAGCTCAATCAATCAACATCCTTATTATTCATGGCGCAGATAATTTAAATACTCAATCATTCATACATCGATATTATTCGTGTTTCAAGAGAATTGAAAACACTCAATCAACCATACATCCATATTGTTCACGGCGAATGATAATTGTACTTTATCGTACATGGCGCAAGAGAATAGAAGTACTCAATCAACATAAGACAAATATCAATTGAATGATGAAATGTCGCCTATAAACCATCCAACACTAGTCCAACTACAATTTACATACATCAAAATCGCCTTATATTTGATGATAACATAACAAAAATGGTTCAAATAAAATCTCCCATTGATCTAAGAGAGGAAAGTGAAACTAAACTCAATCGAGATGTCATCAATGCCAATCTTCCCACTCACCAAAATGATACCATTACAAATATTCACTTAAAAAGATGGTTGTAATTTTGTAGACTGTAATCCTGGACTAATTATTCTAAAATATTGTTACAATTACTCACTTATAAAAATGACATCATTACGTTGATATTAACAATAACAAATAAACTTTAAAAATAATGATCTAAATAGTGTTATAACATTATAGAACACTATTGTAACAATGTTGACATTTATTCAATTTTTCTTAAGAACTATAATATTGCCATGGGTGTCCCTTGCCTTCTATTGGCTAGGGAGAATAAAAACGTTATAACAATTGTGTTATACTATTGAAATGTATTATATGTATATAAGAAGATACATTGAATATTTCAAGTAATATATTCCTAGAAGAAAAAAGGGTAGGGATTGATTGTTGGACTTATTAACCCACTTTAGACTCATTATCCGAGCACCCATCTAAAGTTGGCAACAAACTCGACTTGGTTAAATAGTCTTAAAAGGAAATTTTTTCACTGTAAAAAGAAATGTGGATAAACCTAACTTCCAGAGAGGTAGTCACCAGTTCAATACCCAAAGGAAGGGAGAAAAACACAATCCAATAATTAAATAGAACTTAGAGATCAAACTTTGGAAAAATGCCATTGGAGGAGAAAGAAAAACACAAGGTTTTATTCTGAGTGCAGGCGTAGGATAGATGCACCATACTAGCCAATTTGGGACTTACAAAAATGCAGAGGTTTCAAAGGGAAGGATCACGGGGAAACATCACAAAAGCATTGAACAATTTCTCTAATAAAAATGCAGAGAATCCAGTTGTTGGGAAAATCACAAGATTCAACATGAAGGCGTTTCCCAGAGATGGATGCAAGAGACTCACCATGATGGGAAATTCCTAAGCTGGGAAAATCCTATGCAATTGAATTGTTTTAGAAAAAGGTTGCAAGGATATTCACCACACTAGAAAATGACACACAAAAAAAAAATCCAGAGGGGTAGGGAGAATGAATGCGTAGAGTTTCTCCCCACTGGGAAATTCATATACAAAAAAAATACATAGAGTTCTAGAGAAGGATCACAGGGATATTTTCCCAATGGGAGGGCACATTTGAAGGTTTGGAGAAAACAAAATTCATGATAGTGAAGGTCAACTTAAAATGTTTCGACAAGGAGCCCTATAAAATTTGTTGATTGTCCATTAAAAAAACTCGTGAAGGAAAAAGAAAGAAGGGGGGCGCACCAACAATTCTTATTCATCCAAGTAAAGATAATAGTGAAGGGCGTCTTATCAAGAATGAATGCATTCAAGAAGTGAGCGATGAGGATGGAGCAATTCAAGGAAAATTTCAAGACAGGATTCAACTAGACTCCAAAGATCAATGCTCCAACAATTTACACTGATGCTAGACTCAAAATTAAAAGGAAGAGGTTATCACTCAAGTTTGCATACTTTTCTCAACTCAATTTTGTAGAAATCAATTGGCCTTTGGGAAGAACACAACTAGACTGACTTGATTATTTGGTTGAGAAAAATAATTACAGTGAACTCTATAACCCCCAAAGCATTGGTCCTTTTTATAAGTTCGTCGAGACCATAAGAAGGTTCAAATTCAGGTTTTCAATTCATTTAATCTGAGCTAACGTGAATTCCATAAAACGCCAAGGAACATGCAACGATCAAGGACTATGTAATTTCTATGGAATTTAAAATGACCAAGACAATTAAATTATGAGGAAAATGCACATCTTACAGAATCATTTTTATTCTAAATACATCTTGCAAAAATATGTATGAACCATCTATATTCTAATTACATCTCACATAAAAAAAAATACTAGAACCAATGTCCATTCAACGGAATTTTAAAATCTTGCACATCTTGAATCTTAATACAATAAAATTCTCAATAAAGTATTGTAGTGGATGACGAAGGCGAACCTAGAGATGATCTTTGACAAATGGCATTTTGCATGTCCTCCAACTTACTAATCACAGAGACTTCACTGGTAGCTCCCAACCAACGCCAGGGGTAATCTTCTCCCCCCTAAGCACACCGCACCACAAAGGGTCCACGCACACACAATCCAGAATTCCTTTATCTCCTAACCTGCCTTACAAGGTAGAGCCAACACTCTCTCTCAAGTTGGGTATCTCAACTATCACAAGTAAAACCAATAAAAAATTATGCAGCATAACTTTTCCCATACCCATCGTGATCCATCTCTCAACTCAGCCATTTGTTTTATAGCATTTTCCCATAGCTCATCCCCACTTCCAAATTTAATTCACTTTTTCATTAAAATAATTTACAATTATCTCCCCCACACACTTGTCTCCCTTTCCCCAAATTTTCACAGTCAAATCCACATTTTAATTTAATAAAATTCAATTTCCCTCACCCATCCTAAAAGTGCTCCTAAAATCACTCCTACTTGTCCCTTTATTCCCTTTATTTCCAATTAATGACTGACACCTTTCTAAAACCAAGTTGAGTTAAAATAGAAATTTTATCCTAGTTATAGTATTGTTAACTAGACTCTATATTCCTTTCCATGCATACCCATTCCTTTAGCTTTATTCTATTTTACCTTAAATTTCAATTTGGTAAGTTCTTTCACATATGTGTATTAAATAACTCTTTAGAAATATTTTATTTTCCTTGATTTCTTAAATTGATTCATTTCATCTCCACATTATTTAATTATAAAAATATTTTTAGTCTTCTCACTGACTTATACTTAGGCTTAATTAAATTTTTATTTGCAAAGGCTTAGACCCTTAGGGATTATGGTTAACAAATTCATTCTTTAATTCATTAATTCATTAAGCAATTAATTAATTCATAAGTTCTCAAGATTTTACAAGGTTTAACATTCGCTCAAAGTTTTTTAGGCCACCTAGATTCATTAACTCAATTTTTAAATTCTACGTGTCCTTCAAGATGCACTTTGTGCTCCAAGGGTGCTAGTCGCCTTTGATTCAAATTTTTAATTACACAACGTGCCCTTCAATACTCACTTTGTGCTCCAAGGGTGCCACTCACCTTTGATTCATTTTGTAGTTGTCAAACCCCTGGAGTCAACACTCCATTCAGGCAACCTTCTAAGAGACTAAGAGCTCCCAAGGAATAAGGACCCTGCCTTATTACATGCCACTTAGAAATATTTGTGAGAAACTGTCTTAGTCTAACCTCACGACATCGTGGATCTCTCAAACTAGGTAATCATTAACCTACAATTCAAGGCACGATGAGAGTGCTAGTAGGATGTGTCAGAGATGATACCACACCTCTCCCTCAATATCTGGTTTATGTGCATGGTCCCTTTACTACTTATGTGAGTCATATTAGCAAGAAATGGTCATCTTTCATCCATCAACAAAACATTGTCAATGATCCATAAACAACACCATAATATAATCAATCATATGTCACATATGCATAAATGAAATACTCAAACCAATACAAACCACTCACTGACTCAATCTAGAGCCCAAGGAGCGCCGGTGATGCCATCAACATCCTCAATATGTCATGTGTCATGCAGACTCATGGGAAACTCAACAATAACATCTATGAATACATAGATATCAAACAACATAAATCATAATCCATCAACATCATCATAAGGAGACTAAGAGCTCCCAAGGAATAAGGACCCTGCCTTATTACATGCCACTTAGAAATATTTGTGAGAAACTGTCTTAGTCTAACCTCACGACATCGTGGATCTCTCAAACTAGGTAATCATTAACCTACAATTCAAGGCACGATGAGAGTGCTAGTAGGATGTGTCAGAGATGATACCACACCTCTCCCTCAATATCTGGTTTATGTGCATGGTCCCTTTACTACTTATGTGAGTCATATTAGCAAGAAATGGTCATCTTTCATCCATCAACAAAACATTGTCAATGATCCATAAACAACACCATAATATAATCAATCATATGTCACATATGCATAAATGAAATACTCAAACCAATACAAACCACTCACTGACTCAATCTAGAGCCCAAGGAGCGCCGGTGATGCCATCAACATCCTCAATATGTCATGTGTCATGCAGACTCATGGGAAACTCAACAATAACATCTATGAATACATAGATATCAAACAACATAAATCATAATCCATCAACATCATCATAAGAATCCACAAGCGAAAAAAATAACCATATACTATAACTGGATCACTTGCACGCAAGTGTCCTCAAAGAATAAGTCAATATCATGTGCTCTCAAGAGAGAGATATTACATCAACATTAACACGTGTCTTTCCATGTCATATTTCCAACACAACATATGTTAGAGACAATGAGTGTCTTCCACATGTAGACATGGAATTTTCCACATACATGGGACATACATCAAGTCCGAGTTACACAAGATATATCTTTATTCCATGTCAATGAAAACATGGACCAATGAGAGGATACCACATGTTTGTGGGACCAGAATGATGTTAGTAGTGCCATGTCATGTCATATCACCAGTCATTGGGATAATTATTAAAGTTTTATGTGATTCAAGGTAGCATCAATCCAGTAAATCCTCGGATCCACTTCTAAAAGGTAACACTGCAAATGAGGTTTTGGAGCCCATTCACCCTTATTAAAATACTCAAGAATAGTATTTTCTTTATATAGCCTCATAAAACTAATCCCCCGGTGAATGTGGGTTTAATCATATCATAGATCAATGGTCACGATGGTATATCAGGTTGATCCAATGGTTGTTGTGTCATGATAATTTTAGGTTTGTTCTGGGGAATCTAGTGAACATAATGAGGAGTTTTCGCTTCAGCAGTTGAAGAAATCCAGAGATCATCACATATAATTGAATCATTTTTAGAATTCAAAAATCTTATAATATTTGAAAATCCAAAAAAAATAGGATCAAGCAACCATATTTGTTATGATCCCTCTGTATAAATATAAATTCAAAATGCCTATAAAGAGGATTTTTTTTCCCTTGAAGAATAAAGATTTTAATAAATCCTATCATTCAGGGAAGAGAAAGAGATTCATAGATTTCATCTATTGAGTTTATGTGTTTCCTGTTTCATGTTGTCATTTTTTTTCATCAATCATTCTCTTCCATTAATATGTATGTTTTAATTCCTCTAATTCTGTACAACCTCCACTCTAGCTACCATTCAAAGGAATCAATCTAAGTTCACACTTCTTCTGTCCTACTATAATTGAAATATGACATGTATTTTTGTTTAGTTGCCTTTATTATTTAAATGAATTCTTTGTCTTAGATTATCAAGTAGTTTTGTAGCACATATAAGATTAATTGTTATTTCTTCTATTTAAAAAGAAGCAATATTTTTTTTTACTAGATACATTACCTTTTGTTTCAATTTTTTTATCTCAGTTCTTCTTTTTGTTCTATTAAATTTTGAAGTAACTTAATGAATTGAATCGAACCTATTTTATTTTNATTAAAATTTTGGGGAAAATATTTTATAAACAATTTTATAAATTGTATCGAGATTCCTTGACATTGTTCCCTAGCCTAGAACAATATTAGGAACAACAAGTCTTATAAATGTACCTGTTGAATTGCATAAACTGAATGGCATGACCAACCACTCATACAAACCTTGCTTTTTCTTGAAGGAAGACTTCCAAGTATCTTCTTCTTTGACTTGTACCCAGTGATATCCTAATTTTAAATATATCTTAGTGAAGCGCTTGGCATCATGCAACTGGTCCAATATATCATCTATCCTCAGAAGATGGTACCGATTATTTAATGTAATCTTCTTCAATTCCATGTAACTGATACACATTCTCCAAGTCCCATCCTTCTTGGGAAAAATTATGATGGGTCTCCCACAAGATGAGGTACTTGGTCAATTTACACCCTGCTCCAACAACTACTTCAATTGCTTCTTTACTTTGTTTTCTTCCAAAATGGACTATCTATATAGCCTAATATTTAGCAAAGGGTATCCTGGAAATAATTTCATTTTGTGTTCGACTTCCCTCTTAGGTGGTATCCCTTTAGGATTCTGGAACACTCCCCTATACACCTTTAGAAACTCCTCAAATTTGTTTTTCTTGTTCTTAGTACACCCTTCCATGGATGTCTCTAATTTTAATGACTCTTCACGAAAGTAATTTTCCCTTAGTAAAAGTAAAACATATTTCTTTCTAGGACGGAGGCTTAACTTGATTGGCACTCACTAGTGAAATTTGTTATTTTCCATTGTGCATGTTGATTATGAAGTATTTTCGTTCCTTTATGAGGTTGTATGGTTTGAATCTCCACATGAAGAGAGAATCCCTCATATAAATGTAGGGGATTATAAACAATACTCCTCGTACATCCAGTGGTACTACATCCAAATCTACTTCATCTGTAAAATCAACACTTACAACAAATTTATTTTTTCACTAGTTTGTTACCTTGATCACTAAATCCATGTTTACCCAATCCTATGGATAGGGGATAGGATAGTAGTGAACCTCCAATGTAATATTCTTGACCAGATTCACTTCTATGAGATTAGTCTATGAACCAAAATCGAACAAAGAATCTATCTTGGTCTTATTTACTTGGATCTTAATGTAGAAGTGCTTGGTCATCTCATTATCTTGGTGATGAATGATACTTAGATTCACCTCCTTTTTCATGGATGTGTCAAAAATATTTTCCTTCACATCAAAGCTAATTTAAACCTGATTTCTTGAACTAGTGGATAGATGGTTCTTTTTCTTTCCATCCTTCTTTTGGTTCTTTGGGTTTAACTCTAGACCTAGTTTCCATCACTTTTCTTGAGAGCATCCATTAATATTCCAATGATTGCAATGGTTCATGGGATATTTTCACTGATGTGTGGTTTTTTTTTTCTTCTTATCTTCCCCCCCTTTCCACTTATTATTCTCCTCCTTGGAATCTCCTTGGTGTTCTTTCTACTTAGAACCACTTGGATGCCCCTTGTTTTGGCCTATGTTTTCAAGGTATTGTTCCTATACACATGCCTCATCCACTTTCCTTGGATTGAAAAACATCACTTCCTTTCATGATGAAAATGAATTCCTTCCACCCTGATACTTGAGGATTACGTATGGGTTCTTGGGAGAGATACCTACCATGATGACCATCTTCCTCAACTTTGTGGTGTACTCTTGTACACTCTACCCTTTCCTTTTCTTGAAGTAATGAAAATGGATCGATTACTCCTATACATACCAAATAGGATATAAATGGGAATTAATGATGGTTTTTAAATCCTCCCATTTAGTTACTAGTGGATCACCCTCCAGCCTAAGTGTCTCCATGTGAATTCCTCACTAGGTTAAAGGATGGACCTCTAACTTCAATATGGAAAACAATATATTTTTCTGCTAATCTATATGGTGAATGCTAAAATATACTTCTAGCTATTGGAAATAGTTATTCATTTTTAATGCATCAATCTCACCTATTTATGGATTTATGTCCACTTTCGCTTCCATATTAAATATGGACTGTGAAGAGTTTATGAAACTTGAACCTAACTATTATTTCTTGGGCTCTTTCCTGTAAGGTCTCTGTCCCCACAGGGCCTTATAAAACACAAGTTAAAAAAAATAGAGAGTAGATAAATGTTATTCTGTACAATTCAATCTTCAACATTTAACCATAATTTATTTAGCAGAAATTAAATTTATTAACAGCATGAAAATAAATCACATATCACAGCATATTCAACACCTTAATGATAACCACCTTACAAAGCGTAATCATGAAAATACATACCTCTGTCTGATGCTATTTCTCCAATCTTCGTTTGTCCTCACTGCTGCTCTGCCCAAACTCTGCCCAAAATCGAATCTTTCCTCCCTGCTAGATAGGAACAAAACCTATCCATCTCCCTAGCTCCGGGATTCTGTGAGGATTCCTAGTCCCCGAGCCCAAAACTCCTAGCAACCAATGCATCCCTGTAACAGTCCACCCAAACTCCAAACCAAAAAATACAAACCAGAAAACACATATAGTCCCTAATCTCCAAATGTTGCCTTCTTCCCCCAAATTTCCGAAAGTCCTTCTCCCAAATGCCTCTGCCCCTTCATATCCTCCCCCCATTCACCGCCTCCTACCCTCATTTAATGCCACCCACCTTATCGCTCCATTTAATACCTGATCCCTCCATTCAATACCCTATCCCTCCATACGTAAATTTTTCTAATAATAAATTAAAAGTTATTAAGCCTTTAATTCGTTATCCAAACATTAAATGTGTTAATCAATTAATTAATTAATTAATCAACATATATTAAACAATAATTAATTAATTAATTAATATTATTAATAAATAATGATTATTTAACTAATACACATTAGGACAATTAATTATTTAGTTAACTATACTTGATAAACCTTAAGCAACTATTTAACTAGGGCTGTTACATACACCCACCCTTCAGGAAACTTCGTCCTGAAGTTAAAGTATTTTATGATACTAGGGAAAAGAAACATGGTTCGCACATTCCTAACAAATAACTGACATTATTAGTAAGTAAGCCAAGAAACTCATACATACTAGTGTACATGTGCAAGAAATGCACATGTAGCTAGTACATACAAGTCTCGTTCATGCACTAATATCAATAACTATCATCTCTATAATGATTTCCATATGAATCCAATCCATTCAACAAGACTATTCATTTTATAAAAGACAACAAACCGATCAAACATTTGGGAAATCCTTTAATTACTATTATCTAGATCAACAATGTTATTTAGACAATTGTAGTTTAGTTACATAATTATGAATATTCATATACATATACATGTTATTTTCAGAAGGAAAAACAATAAATTGCACTATAAGACAATTCTCCATACACTCTCAACTATATCTACTCATCCTTCCTCCCTAACTTACTTACATCTTCCATTCATATCCTTCCTCTGCTAGGCTATCTTGGAGTGTCAACTATATTGACCTAACTCCAAATAGAACGCGTAAGTAGAAGTGTCACTATCTTGACTAAGCTTCCCCAACAGGAAACTGACAGTCATCATCATACGTCTAGGGGAGTGTGAGCTAATATCATCCTCTCATGACTTCAAGTTTCAGAGGATACACAGTGGGAAATACCTCCACCCCTCCTAACAGGACTAGGGTCCACACCCTACAATGGAATATACAGTGGCACCATGTTGCTAGGAGTTTTGTCATTGTCTATTCAATTTTGGGCAGTCTCACCACCTGAAATCCTGCACTTGTCCACATATCATAGCAATGCATCCAAACCAATATAATTTCACATACAAAGATTCATACCATATTGTTTCTCGGCCAGTGGTCATATCATTCACTTTCATCCTTATTATCCCTTGGATATTTCATAGACCATGACCTGCAGATTAGTCTGTAACACAAACTCATACATTTTTATGCATTATCATCATGTAATTGCATACAACCATAATTTCGATTCAGTATCTGCATACCAACAACTTTAACATCAAAGTTTTCAAGTTAGAAATAGATCTCATAATATCCCATAATTCAATTAACGACACCCATTCACAAAATTATCATTTACATAATATATTGCATCATATCTAACATCATTCAAATAGCATTTAAACCCTCATAGGATTCTCATTCACACAATATATTGCATCGTATCCATCATCATCAATAGAATTTTAAACATTCATAAAATTTAACATTCACATAGTAGATCGCATCATATCCATCATCATCAATAACATTTTAAACATTCATAAAATTTTACATTCACATAGTAGATTGCACTATATCCATCATCATCAATAACATTTAAACATTTATAAAGGTTCATATGTCTTAAAAGTTCAAGTGTATTATTTAATAGTTTCACTTGTGAATAGAAAATAAAGGTGTGTAGGCCTCTGGTAATCCTGGCTGCCTAAGTCAAAAGGTGGTGTTACATACACCCAACCTTCAAGAAACATATTCTCGAGGTGGTAAAAAAAGTGAGGGATAATCTCATCATAGTGTCTTGATGTCTTCCCAAGTAGTAGATCCTGGACTATACTTGTCCCACTGGACCTTAACTTGGTCCACCAGAAAGTTCCTGAGCTGCCGGACTCTATAGTCCAATATGTGTAATGGTTCTACCATGATGGTTCCCACGTCCGATACCTGCAGTTCCTTCCAATTTAGTTTATGTGATTCATGAAAAAAATTATGAGTTTTATGCAGGTGGGGTGGCCGTACGAGATGATAGGTAACAGGTTCGATTTTCTCTTGGATTCTAAACGCTCCTACAAATTGAGGTGACAACTTTGTCCCCTTCCTGAATCATATGGTACTCTTATTAGTCCCGATACGAATGAAAACCTGGTCGCCTACTTTATAACTTCGATCGGTCCTGTGTGCATCCGCATAACTTTTCTGCCTATCATGTGCTTCCTTTAGTCTCTGCCTAATCTGAATCACCTATTCCTCCATCTCTTGAATCAATTCTATCCCAACTGTTACTCGGTCTTCTAATCTATCCCAACTCAACGACGTTCTACATGACCTTCCATACAGAGCTTCATAGGGTGGCATTCCAATAGAGCTATGAAAACTGTTATTATAGGAAAACTCTACCAAAGGTACGTACTTCTCCCAATGGGTTTGATTATCCATGACATACATCCTAAGCATGTCTTCCATGACTTGATTTACTCTCTCAGTTTTCCCATCTGTTTCAGGATGATAAGTTGTGCTTAAGTTCAACTGAGTCCCCAACGTTGATTGCAAACTTGTCCAAAACCTAGAAGTGAATCTTGAGTCCCTATCTGAAATGATATTCTTAGGTATCCCGTGAAAATGGATGACCTTACCTACAAACACACATGCCACATCAGTGACATCGTAATTGTCTCTAACCAGAATAAAATGAGCACTCTTGGTTAAATTATCAACTATCACAAGAATGACATTGTGTCTATGATATGTGAGCGGCAACCCCACTACAAAATCCATAGAGATGACTTCGCACTTGGAAATAGGGACATCATGTGGTTGTAGGAGGCCTGCCAGGTGATGGTGGTCATCTTTCACTTGTTGACACTCTAGGCACTTGGTGACGAAATGCACTACATCGTGCTTCATGCCTACCTAGAAGAAAATCTTCCTCATGTCTGCGTACATTTTCTTCACACCCGGACGCACAAAATGAAGTGCTCTATGGACCTCCTTCAGTATGATGCTTTGAATATCCCCATCTTTAGGGATGTACGTCCTTCCCCGATATCTCAATAGTCTGTCTTTTTCCAGACTATATCCTTCATACTCTAGATCTAATTGCCTCCCACTCTAGAGGTTTGAGGTAACCTTTAAATACCAACTATCTCCAAGGAGTTGCATCAACACACATTCCATCAGATTTACTTTTAAGGGTACCAAGGAGAAGACATGTGGTCTCCTACTCAAGGCATCTACAACCACATTTTCCTTTCCCTTGATGTATGAAATACCAAAATTGTACTCACTCATAAACTCACTCCATCGCCTTTTTCTGGCATTCAGATCCCTTTGAGTGAAGAGATGTTTTAAACTTTGATGGTCCATTTTGAGCTCAAAGTTTCACCCCACAAGATAGTGCCTCCAAAGTTTCAGTGCTAGCATTACCGCTGCCAACTATAAATCATGAGTAGCGTAAATCTCTTTGTGTTTCTTCAACTTCCTTGACACATAAGCTATCACTCCTCCATCCTGCATTAGCTTGGCCCCCAACCCTTGCTTCGAGGAATACATGCAGACTGTGAAGTCCTTTTCCATATCCAACGCTCATAGAATTGGCACACTAGTTAGTAACCTCTTAAGCTCATTGAATGCACTATCGCATTCTTCTGTCCATTCATACCTAACCCCCTTGCATTGTAAGGTGGTGATGGGTTTTGCTATCTTAGAGAACCCTTCCACAAATCTCTGATAATAACCTGCTAGCCCCATGAAGCTTCTCACCTCATGGGCATTTTTCGGCACTAGCCATTCCATAATGGCCTTTACCTTTTCTGGGCCCATAGATATTCCTTAACCGGAAATGATGTGATCTAAATAGTGCATCTCTACTAGAAGAAGGAACACTTGAACAACTTCCCATACAATTTTTTCTCTCTAAGGAAGGACAACACCACTCGTAAGTGTTCCTCATGATCTCTTTCATTTTTGGAATAGATGAGGATGTCATCTAGAAAGAGCTGTAAAAAATGGTCTAAGTACTTCCGGAATACCCAGTTCATGAGGCTCATGAATACTGCTAGTGCATTGGTCAATCTGAAAGGTACTACGAAAAACTCGTAATGCCCAAACCGAGTTCGAAAGACAGTTTTAGGAATATAACCTTCCTTAATCTTTAACTGGTGATACCTTGATCACAAATCAATCTTTGAGAATACCGCTACTCCTTTCATCTGATCAAGTAGGTCATCTATTCACAGCATTGGGTACCTATTTTTCACTGTAGCAAGGTTCAAGTCCCTTAATCTATACACAATCGTAAGGAACCAGCCTTCTTCTTTACAAAAATTACTAGTGCACCCCAAGGTGAGACACTGGGCCTTATTAGCCCTAAGTCCAGTAACTCTTTCAACTACATTTGCAACTCAAAAAGGTCCAGCACTATCATCCAATATAGAGTCTTGGAAATTGGTTCTGCACGAAGTTTTATCTCAATAGTAAAATCAAGCTCCCTCTCAGGAGGTAACCCTGGTAAATCGTTCGGAAAAACATCCTTAAATTCTGACAATACCGGGTACGTATCCAAGGAGAGTCCCTTCCTTTCATTCACTGCTTCCACTACATACATTCGACACACTTGCCTCATGCACCGCTTAACCTTCATAGTTGAGATAAAGCATAGAGACACTGATCTCTATACACCATGGATCTCTACTAGTCTTCCTTCATCGTCGACACAAAGCACCCTTTTTGTGAAACAATCAACCAAAACTCGATTTGCTTCCAACCAATCCATTCCAATGATTAGGTCATACACCCCGAGAGTAGTAACGTAAACCTTCAACCTGGTAGTACACACTCCTGGGTCTATTATACAATTATCAATGCTAGGTCCTACTTCTTTTTTTTCCCCGAAGCCATCTCTACTTGTTTAAAGTCATCGTGCTCGTAGGCTTCCAACCCACTCTTTTCTAACTTAGATGGTGAAATGAAACTATCTGTAGCACCAGAATCAAATAAAATATTAACATTGATATGATTTAGCGTACCTGATGACTCCACCACCATGGATTGATGTTTTTCCTGGTGATTATTAACCACTGTTAAATCTGGTGTCTGCCACTTGCTCTTCCCATAGGGGCCTTTCCCTCTCTATGCACAAATCCCAATTGTAACTTTGAGCAGTCACACTAGTAATGGGGTCCTCCACACCCCCAACACGTAACACGAGATGGAACCTACGCACAACTCGGTGATGGTCTCTAAAATGAGTTCCTTCCCTTGGAATCCATTCCCCTACTAGTTGCTCCCTGAGATGGTCGTTGACCTGCCTGCATTGTTGGTGATGAATGGGATGCTGCACTCACTGCCATTGAAATACCTATGGTGACTGTCCTTGGTGCGACTCTATTACCATATGGAGGTGGTCTTGATCTCTCTCCCTTGGTAGCTATGCTATAATTGTACCATACTCACCAATTCCTCTAACTTATGTATATACTCAAGCATCAACCTAACCCTTGTAACAATATGCACCACTCATATTAATCGCCCTTATGAATTATAATACTCTGTGTCTCGTCATTCATCAAATTATCTGATTCCTAAAATTAATTTACCTAGTTTAATTCTCCTTAATCAAATAATCGACATTAATTAATTAATTAATTTAATTAACAAATTAAATTAATTAATCACCTTGATTATTAACATTAGTTAGTTTTACTTTGAATCATATATTTAAATATATACATGAATTTAAAGTATTACTTATTATTATTCATTATTGTAATTTAAATATTATTATTATTATTAATTAACATTTAACTAACTTAAACAATACAAGTTCAAACCTGATTAAAAGATAATAATAAATAAAATAAATAAATAAATAAAAATAAAACAATTTAAATTGCAATTAAAAAGAAATAAAATAACTAAAATAGAAAGAATAATAAAATGAAATAAAATAAAATAATAATAAAAAACTAAAGTCAGGCAGTGGGTCCTCGCATGAGGCCCACGTGCCCCCTTCCCCCGACGCTCATCCCTTAACCCTACTCTTCTCTCACTCATATCTCTTCAAACCCTAACCTTGCTCGGTCCCTACTCATTTTAATTTTTTTTGTCAAATTCTCTGCAAAGGTGAAGGATGAGGCCATCCATGGTCGTCCTTCTGCTCAGTTGACCCCTATGTCCATGAGTTCAAGGACTGGAGGGCGCGTCGTGCACAGTGGCGCGTTCCCTCCACTCTCTTTTTTTTTTTCCAATTGGGCTCCATGTGAGGCCGCCCCTTGTGGGATTATCCTCCATGTGATTAGGCACTTGGTTGATGGCTTGAACTTGTCTGTTGTAGGTTTGCTTGTCAATTTTTTGAACTTGTCTGGAAATTTTCTGAACAGGTCTGTCATTTGTTTGTTTGGTTCATGGAGTCGAGGGTTCCATTCCCATTGAATTCCATAACCCGTAGCTCTTATTTTTTTTGACTCGGTGTTTGTGCTTGGTTTACACGTGGGCTTGTGGAAGCGTAGTGCACTTGTTACGCCCCTAGTGGGATCTCTTCTTGGCACTCTGTCTCGAGATTTGGATGGGAGTTTGGGTAGTACGATGGTCTTGTGTATTGGTAGAGTGTGTGGCTTAGTGGTTGGTCATGGGTTCAAAACCCATGAACCCCAAACTTATTTACCTCCTCCGTGGGCTCTTCCTTGGTGCTTGGTTTTGGTCATGGTAGCAACGCCCTCGTGGGCTCTTTCCTCGACTTAGCACTTGGTGCAAGTGTTGGATAAAGACAAAGAGTCTCTTTCACGTTCCCCTCTTCTCCTTCCTCACCTGGCAGCGGCGCCGTGGATAGTAGGAGGGTATTATGTTGCAGGTGACACAAAGTTTTTTTCTTGAATTCATGGGGTATCCATAGAGACCCCGTTATTTGGAAATGTCCCATGGATTTCGAGCCGGAAAGGTTTATGAAAAGTCAGCCCAAGTATACCCATGTTCTTGGAACCTAGTTGTTTAGCGCTGGCTTGTTTAGCATTGGTTTGTATGTCATTATTTTGATGAGTAGTGTTGCATCACACTTAGGCTTGGCACTTGCGCTTGTCTTATGTAGCTTATATGTTGGTTTGTATGTCTTTGCTTTGAGTGATAGTGCTCGATGACTTGGCACTTGTCATCACATGGAGGGCTTGGTTCTTGACTTTATGTGTTTATTGTCGACGTTGTTCTATGCGTTAGTTTACTATATCACCTATGTTTGATACTTGGTGCATGGTTTGGTGTCTTTGTCTACTAACAAGACACTAGGATTGCCATGTGGATCTGATCTCAGGATTTGAACTATTGATTATGGTAAATAATAACTGTTGTTGATCAATGTAGGGTGTGTGGCTTGAGGATTGTAGAGAGTGGCCTCTGGGTTAGAATGTTTATTAAAAAAAATGCCAGCCCAGACCTGAATGGCCATTACTTTAAATATATACCCTTTGGGTATGGGAGGAGGGCTTGTTCGGGCATGCCAGTGGCCATGCACACTCTTAAGCTCATTGTGGGGAGACTGGTGTAGAGTTTCGACTGGACCGGTTTCAGAGGGAGTTGAAGGAGTAGATACGAGTAAAGAGCATGGCATTATGCTGCATAAAGTAGTCCCACTGAAATCCGTGATCAAACCTCGCCTCCCTCACCATCTATGTTAAGTTATCGTTTGTGAAAATTCCACTGTGATCTTCAGATGAAGTGTTATTATAACATCTAGTCGATTGGTATGTAGTCGATCTGTCCTTATAATATATATTAGCTTCGTAAAAAAAAATTTTAGGTTTTAAATAAATAAGATTTATCATTTACACGAATGCTATCCCAATTAAAGTTTTTAGGTTTTAAATAAAACTTGGAAATTTCGTATCAAGGATTTAGTATTA
>JASDQU010107360.1:113131-137652 GCA_032191745.1 Picea mariana
TATATATATATATATATATATATATATATATATATATATATATATATATTGTTTTGAATAGATAATTGGAACATTATTGTTGTGTTTTAGGGTTTAGTTGGCTAGGCTTGAATAGGCTTGGTTCCCTTGTTTGCAGGATGCATATAGGTTGTTTGAATAACCTATATATGAGCTTGATTTATAAATTATTTATATATCTTATTATTTATGTTTATTATCCCCTTTCAAGGTTCTAATGTCTCTCCTACAGGTGAACAAGTTCATGAAATGTTTATAAACTAAGCATTTCATGGTTATTTCTGGTTATGGTTAGAGGGTTTCAGGGCTGTTTATAGGACACATAGTTTAGATTTATGTCTAGAGTCAAGAGGATGGGTGGGTAGGTGGGCCTTTGGCCCCATATTTCAAACTAACGCTCTGATACCATGTGTAAGGTCTCTGTCCCCACAGAGCCTTATGAAACACAAGTTAAAAAAAATAGAGTAGATAAATGTTATTCTGTACAATTTAATCTTCAGCATTTAACCATAATTTATTCAGAAGAAATTAAATTTATTAACAGCATGAAAATAAATCACATAACCATCACACAACACATCATATTCAACACCTTAATGATAAACACCTAACACAGCATAATCATGAAAATACATACCTCTGTCTGATGTTATTTCTCCAATCTCTGTCTATCCTCGCTGCTATTCTAACCAAACTCTGCCCAAAATCAAATCTTTCCTCCCTGCCAGCTAGGAACAGAGCCTATCTGGCTCCCTAGCTCTAGGATACCGTGAGGATTCCTGTCCCCTGAGCCCAAAACTCCCAACAATCGATGCACCCTTCTAACCATCCACCCAAACTCCAAACCAGAAAATACAAAACCAGAAAACACATATAGTCCCTAATCTCCAAATGTTTCCTTCTTCCCCCAAATTTCTGAAAGTCCTTCTCTCGAATGCCTTTTCCCCTTCATATCCTCCCCCCATTCACCACCTCCTACCCTCATTTAATTCCACCCACCTTATCCCTCCATTTAATACCTTATCCCTCCATTCAATACCCTATCCCTCCATACATAAAGTTTTCTAATAATAAATTAAAAGTTATTAAGCCTTTAATTCATTATCCAAACATTAAATGTGTTAATTAATCAATTAATTAATTAATCAACACATATTAAACAATAATTAATTAATTAATTAATAATGATTATTTAGCTAATACACATTAAGACAATTAATTATTTAGTTAACTATAGTTGATAAACCTTAAGAAACTATTTAACTAGGGTTGTTACATTTCCATGACTACTTTTTTGGGTCTTCATTATCTATTCATTTCCCGTCTGATATGCTCTTTGAGTTCAAGCGTCCAAATTATCTTAATTGTCTGAGTTTTCTTGTTGGATATTCCATGCCGAGGGACATATTGGGAGACATGTTGAAAAAATTATCTTCCAGCCTCACAAATAAATCATTTGTTGTATCTTGAGGGTTGTTATGAACATACTCGTTGACCATGGCTAAGGTTCTATGAATTTCTTCTTAAACCTCTTTTTGGATCCCTGTATATTTCCATGAATACCCTAAGAAAAATGACTCTAATACCAATATGATATGTAAACTACCATGTATATTCCACTAGAACAGTTCATCGCAACATATCTGATAAATAAAACTGAGATCTACACTATGAATGTTAAATTCCTTTACATTTGAAAATATTTAGTTTATTGTTTTTTTCTTATGTATGGAAATGATAAAATGTGGAAAGTAGAGAATAGTAAAAAAAAATCACACACCATCAACAAAATAACAAAAATATTTTTCTCTGGGAAACCCTTATGGGAGAAAGCTCAGCTAGAAGGTGAGGTTGTTCTTCTCTCTTTTCTCTAGTATGGAAATAATGAAAGTACAAAGGAGAAGGAACCCTCCATGGATTTACTTGAGACCCATGGTCTATTAAGATACTATAAAAAAATTAACCCCATATATTATTCTCTCTAATTCCCCACTCTAAGTTGTTCCTCTCTTGTATGGACCAAAATACAATAACATAGAATGGAACCCATTCTCCTCCTAGTGGCCCAATATTTAACATAGCCCAATAGTTATCTAGGGGTAGGGTTTTGACTTCGTCAATCCTCAATTGTCATAAGTTTTAGGACCTCCTATAATATTCTTTAAATTATATATGTGGTTTATCCCCATATGCGTGGGTAGTGCAATGTGACGTCCTCTTGCACCATGGTGGTCAACACAGTAGGTCAACTTGCGGGAGGCATAACATTTTCATACGAGCTCTAATTGACATGATTTTTGCGCTATTGAAAATGTATCAATCTATAGAATATCTTCACATGGTCCAAGATATGCTTGGGAAGTTTTTACCCCAAAAATTTCATTTGGTGCCTCAAAATGGCTTCGGAAGGTTTCAAACCCCAATTTAAAAAAATGGGACCTCCCATTAAAATGACCTTGGAAGTTGATTCCTCCAATATTTTCCACTCTAAAAGCATCAAGATAGATGAAAAAAACATAATTATCCAATCTGAATCACACCAATTGCTTCTATTAATTGTGCCTCCTTGGGATTAAACTCAAAATATTTAATGAAATTTTATTTTATGTCATTTCAATTAATGGTATCACCACATGTTTCATCTATATTATACCATTTATGTGGTATTTCATCCAAGGTTGTCAACAACATGTGTGTCCAAATTCATTCATATCTATATTCCACTCTCTTCCATTCATTCTCTCATTGATGAATGCTAGCCATTGGGTCGAACCAGGTTTGAAAATTGGTATGTCCACATTTGTTGATAACTTTCTACCTCCAAATAACTTGATGAAGTGTGTTGTGGTAGTGGTCCATGTATGTAACCAATGATCATGAGTATCCCACCAATAAGCCTAGCAAGTGAAAGATTCAACAAGACATAGTAATCGCCTTTGTTCTCCCATTTTTTTCGAAACTTCATCGATGTGAACCAACATATAATTTCTCTTGTTGAACCAACGTTGTGGGCCTGTCTTCAGGTCAATCAGAATGATATTTGTTTATTGATTTATATTTTTTTCATATAAACTGGGTACTAATTTGATAGAGAAGCATGCTCACAATATTTTTATTTGTATTTCTTTTATTGACCAAAACTCATTTGGATTTGACTCCTAATTGTCCATTTTCCAATTCTATAATTATGTGTCCATTTTTTTCCAAATGGACAATGGGAAACCGACTAATATTACACCCTGTTCATTTGGTTCAATATTTTTCATTTTTTTTCATTCATGACCTGGTATAGTCATCAAGCATCCTGATCTTCATCTCAAGTTACAACCCATGGTTTACCTTCGTTCAAGTCGAGAGATATTATGATATTCCTACCAGTTCCTTTAAGTTTGATCATATCTATTTCAAGAGAGACAATGGATTTCATGTTTCAACTCCAAGGTAGGCCTACTAAAGTGGGGTATGCAGGGATGAATTTGACCAAGTTGATCACCTAAAAGTTGACAGATGTCAGAATTCCCATTATGTGTTTTTAGATTTTTAAGTGTTTCGATCGGTTCTATAAATATTTTATCCTCTAACTTTAATTAATTCATTATGGGCACCAATGGAGGTCTTTGAAGTTTTTTCCTTATATCCTGTGAAACAATATTAACTTGTGAACCAAAATATTTGAATTCATTGATATGATTTTCTTGTGATAGTTGCCGAAGGATTTTGTATGCTCATTTTTATTCCTTATATTCCCTTAAAATGTTGAGAAAGTCAATCATTCGACCAAGTAATTTATTTTATTTTAACAATTGTAGGAATCATCTAGGACAATGGATTTTGTAGTTGATGTATTATACTTCCTTCCCCTCCTTCCACTCGCTTAATCTTGATCAATATTCTTGAAAAAATTTAGTTCTTCCCACATTAGTTTCTACTCTTGATACAGGTCTAGGAAGGTATTTTGATTCCTCAATTGTTGAATTGGTGATTCTATGTTCATGTAGTTATCTCAACATTATCCTAATCTTGTGATGATGTGAAGATTGTTTGAGTTGAGAACTTCTTGTTTTGGCATAGTATGTGGAATATTTACATTTATTTTATTTGTATGTCTAACATCTCCCACTCCACATATATTACAAAATTTTAGGTTGGTTTTGTCTTTAATGGGGAAATTGGGGCTAATATGGTCCTATTTCCAAAAGTTGAAGCAATAAAATGGACCCTGACCACATCCTCGACCTCCTCAACCACGTCCTCCTCTAAATTCTCTTCGATCTTGATAGCCACTACTACCATGACCTTGATATCTATTTCCATCTCCCTAGTCGTCGTTTTGTTCAGTTTCCCATTTATGATATATTGTATGAATATTCAACTTATTCCTCTGATTCAATTGACATTCTTGTGTTGAGTGGATATTTTCTTCAAAGATATGGCACCACTTTAGTCTGACATTTTTTAAGTTGTGGGGACATTCTATAGTACTATGATTTGTAAGAGAATGAAAAATGACAGTAACTTTTAAATTTTATTCAACATAATTTTGTATCTCTTTCCATTGCATTGTTAAATTTATAGTATTCTTTTTTATGCCCTTCATTTGCAAAAAGTGTGGACAAAAGTTCATTTATCTTGATGATCATGTTGTTTAAAGATTGTTGTAATATTTCCATATTTTCTTCTAATATTCTTTCAACTGACTCGATGTCATACATTCTTAGTGGTGCTCTTATTTTATTTAGTAATCATGTGATGTAACACTGAATGCACATATTTTCATCAATAACATGCAGTATCTGGCTGAGCATATCTTTAAATAGTTTTTCATACTCGCATATTCTTCTCTTGGTATTTATTTTATTTCTTTAATCTTTTAGGCTACCAAGTTCCTGATGTCCTGAGCCTTGAAGAATGTAAAGAGGTTGTTCTTAATTTTTTCTTCTGATTATATTTAATTTTTTGTGAAGTTCATGAACCAAGTGAGTGTTCTGGCTCGTAGTGATACATTGAACTGTGCCATCTATTTTTATTCATCTATCATGTTGAAAACATCTGAAACTTTCACAAAATTGAGCTAGTTCCATTTGGAATCCAAATATCCTTCATAAATAGGTATGTGTAACATGCCCAGTATTATCCCCAATTTAATTAATGTATAATGTAGATACGAAATGTGGCTATGGAAAAACAATGTAATATGTGAATTGTATTTATATTTCTCTAAATAAATAAAATGTGATACTAGTTGTTGGGGGATATGGAAAGAGAAGAGAGTGCATAAGAGGGGTCCAAGGTGAAATTATTATCAGTATTAATCCAAAGCCAAATTTCTAAATTTTATATTTGGGGAGAACCTTCTATTTTTTGGTTGAGCGTATGAGATCCCAATAATTAAAAGTCCTATAAGAAGGTGGGTGTCTAAAGTCACATAGAATAATTATCAGGAGCATGAGGTTGAAGTAAAATCAACATTGGGAAAAGTAATTAGTCAACCGACTTAGGGAAAATAGAGGAAATTTGTATGGGTAGAACTTGATGTTTTAACAGGAATGATTTTTGGCATGAAAAACGCGTAATGATCAAGGAAGAAGAGTATTGTAGTTGGAGCAAGAAGGTTGGGATAATTATAGAGCATGTTGGAGTGCTTTGGATATACATATAGAATAATTGAGTTGTTAGGATTGAAGAGTGAACTCCTGTATGAGTTGCACTATAATAGTAAGAGATTGTTTTTGTTTATACTGGTAGTTTTCCCAACAATGAATTTACTTGAGCTCCCAGTAGAGAAACTCATGGTTACCCATGAAAAAGAGACCCTAATAAATGAATGGGACACCTGATGGTATTATAGTAGTGAAGAGGTGCATTCCTTTATTTGGGAAGGTCAGTAGGAAAAGAACTAGTTGAAATTGGGATAGATGTAAAAGAGTTCCATTGGTTTTGTGGAATTAGTTGAACTGTGAGTGGACTGTTGAATCCATGTTTTGCCTAATTGTTTCCTTCTATAAGTCCCTTTTTTAACATAATGATTATACACTTTGAGCTTATTATCATATTATTATCACCAGGTCAATATGAGACACGAATCATGAAAAAGGCGTGATCCAAACCTTCATCCAGACCTTCATCCAAACCTCCATCCAGACCTTCATTTGAACCCTCATCCGGTCCTCACTACGGAACTCAGAGCACAACATATTTGGTCATTAGCATAGCTGTGGTCATTTTTAGGAAAAACCAAAACATGGGTTTTTTACCCAATATCGTCCTCTTTCTATAGCTCCCACTGTATTTCAATTTTGATAGTTGAAACTAGCTCCTATATTCAAGATACGATTTTAATAACTTATAGTCTATTAATAGCATAGTTAAACGATTTTCTAGTTTTGAGAGAGATTCAACCCTTTCAGTGGTCGACCTATCAGACTCTATATATACCTAAAGCCATAAAACACAACAGAGAGATGTCTATGATGAGATAATTGTTGTACGTTTTTAAAATGTATCATTGTTGTGTATTTCTGATTTTAATCCGATTTGATGGGATGAAAATTGTGTTTGTTTTATAATTTGGAGTACCATGACTACTTGGGGCGACCACCAGTGGTTTGTGCATTTTTATCTTACTATATATTCAGATTTATGTAACTTCTCTTTTGCAGGTTATTCATTCATATTGTGTTTCAATTATAGATGTCATTCCTTTAACTATGTTGTAAATATATATATTATCGTTTCATTACTTAGAATATTCTTATTTAACTATGTTACGAGTATACATGTTTTCCTTTCTCATTACAGAAACTGTGTTTTAAAGTGTGTGTATCTCCTTTCCAGGTTGATCATAAAAATTGTGCATATCAATTGTTAATAATCCATTATAGTGTGTTTTAAGCTAACTCCTTCAGGACTGTGTAATCATTACATCCCTATAGAGACATTTCCAGTTTATGTGTGACAACATATTTTCCAATTTTGAATCCGTTTGAGTAATTATTTCATAGGTTTAATTTGGTTGCAAGAACATGTGTTCAATGTATTGACGCTCCTTTAATGGCAAAGCCTTTAGTAGATTTTTTTGTTTCTACTTTCCATTTTTCTATAGAAATCAATGAATTGTAAATTGAAAGAATAATGTTGATCGCTAGGATAGATTACTCTTTTTCTTGCTCAATTCACTTTCGAGACCTCATTCCAATGCAATTTTTTGATTTTTTTCCTTGTATAGATTTGCGCACCTATGTTTTCTCAAACCTTAAATTTTTCAATAGCTTTAAATCACCAACAGATACATTGATGACCTAACCCGCAATATATGATCACTCCATGTCAGGTTTCTTCCTTAGGTAATGCTTTTTTTTTAATTAATTTAATCTCTTTAATATCATGTTGCCAAGATTTGATTATACTTCTATATTATATATCTAGACCTGCACATATAGTGCTAGTACCTCAAAGATTACGAGCCTCGGTTTGACAATTTAATGTCAAAATAGATAACATATATTTCACTCAACAATTTTGGCGCCATTGTCAGGGAGGTGCTAAAGGGATTAGAAATTAGGTAGGTTGTCTTTAATTACACAACAAGGTGGAGGATAAACTTTAAGATGAAAGGTAACAACCTGGGAATCCATTTAAATGGTTTTCTCCAAAGCCTTTTTTGTTTCCTTTCCACAAGATTGTTTACTTCTTTTGCAAATTTATTTACATTTCTTATTGTGTTTACTTTCCTACAATTTACTTTCCCAGAAGTGTGCTTTCTTTCCTACAATTGTGTTTTATTTTTGAGGAGCTAACTCTTTTCAACAGATAGCTTGGTGACAATGAGGTATAAAGTAGCATGGGGAGTTCAAGTTTTCTATAACTAGTGTGCTTTAAGTTTTGCAATTAATTTCATTTCATTTTTGTTTTAATAACATTAAATTTCAATTATTATTTCATTGGGTTTTGTAAGAAACTTGGATACTCAACCATGTGTGAGACAAGACTCATCAACCAAAAAAATGAATGCAAAGATGATAATATTTGAAGAACTCTCTCAAATCCTGGCAACAACTGAGATTTGTCCTTATCAAGAATGACATATTTTGACAGCAGCCAAAAATTTATCTATCTCTCTGGAAATACTAGAAGTACAAAAGTTCCCTGAGCTACAAAAATATTCTGCTTGCCAAACTGCAGAGGAAGTTGAAAAATTAGGGACTACATCTAATAGAGAGCGATCATTAATACCTGAGACTAAGGAGTTCTCAACATGCATATCAACAGATACTTCATGTACTAAAGAAATCAATCATCCAAAAGAGGAGGATATGTGTAGAGATTACATATAAAATTGGTTCCAAGAGGCAATCAGGCCACAATGACATTTTCTTCTTCAACACTGCTTGCTTCCAAATCAAATAAGTCGATTGGTTCCACATATCTAGGTAATCACTGTAGTAAATTTTTCATATGTGGATATCGGTATGTTTCGTATCTTGCTTCACAAATGGTTACATTGGAAAAGTTCTTACACTTGAATAAATGTTTTCCTTTCTTTTTAGGTAGAGTAGGATAATAAATATAATATGCATGTTGTTAGTTTAGCTTAATGTCTAATGCAACCTCATTTTACATTTTATTTTTAATACAATACCTATAAGATACATGGGCATGTGACTTGATATCGTTGACCTCATCAAACCTAGAGGCTAATAGTACAATCCATCCAAATATCTGAGTGGGTGAGTAGAGTATTTTTATAAAAGAGTAGCAAGAATGTCTACCTGAGGGTTAATCCATGGACACATTAATTTAATTTCAATGGCAGAAAATAAGTAGGAACTACATATATATTTTTGTTATTTTCCAATGGTTCCATCCACTACACATTAAAATGCTCAATTGTGTCATATCTTCAAATTGGTTACACTCACTTATGTATCCCTTAAATCAGGACAATTTGTAAAGGTAACATATATATAAAAGAAATTCATCCTCCAACCCATATACCATCCCAGTCCATAAAATGGTTTTCAAAGATGCCTTCTCATCTTTTTCATATACAAATCTTAAAGGTGAGGGTAAGCAATAGTCTCTACTATAAAAAGGGTGTAGGAGGCCAACCCATCGGGATACTGAATAGGTCTGTTGGAAGCGTGTACTGACCTATGGTATGACTAGGTAAACCCGTTGGAGTACTGAACAAGATTTCTAGTAGTAGGGCATTCTACTTGGTGAGGATGATGACTTAAAAATAATAAATAATAAGTATTTGATTTTAAAACTTGTCTTGATGTATGGCACTACTTGTGGGTATGAATGAAATGGAGTATGGATGGTTAAGTAAAAGTAAATGAACTACATTCACTTTCCATTGGGAGTTAACATGAATATTATCTTAAGCCCCTCTTTTCTAATTCTTCTTAAATATACGTAAGATGTTTTGTCTTATAGGTGGGGCCATTCTCTTAACCGTTTTTCTAGGCTAACATGTGAAATTTACCTATACACTTGGAAGACATAAATCAAATCTTAGGATATTGGAAGGATTGATTAGCTTCCTATATGTTTGATTGAGAAGTGTTACAATGCCTAGATGTCGGGGAAGGGCTAAATGTTGTCCATCTGTTTAGAAAGTCTATATGAAAGGGCCATATAATATATGTCATAACGAGACACATTATGAAATTTCCTTCTACACAATATTACAGGCTGTAATATCATTGATTGTTAATACTTGCACATTAGATAATCAACTATATATTATTAGAATAATCCTATGATGACGAGCTTGTTTCTTCCATCATAGTTTCAGTTTCTGATGAAAAAGAGGAATGATTAAGGAATTTGATTCTTTGTTGCAGTTACATGACAAAGGAAACCAAGATGAATACTTCATTACAGCCTCTCATCCACCTTTGCAGATAGGAGCCTTAGAATCCAATGACTTTGGAAATTACATGTTTACTACTAATTGTTGTGTAATTTTAAAACCAGATGGAGTGTTGGATGAGGTAGTATAAGAAATACTATAACCTATAAGGGTGATTTACAACACTTCAGGTAAATATCATCTGGATCCAAAATGGTTTAATATATAAATTGGGATCATATGGTTTAAATATAATCTAACACATACAAATTATTTATGCATGATAAATATTTTGATCATAATGTCCAAGTATTTTACTTTGACATCGACCAAATCATTTCAAGCATTACCATAGCGATTTTAAATGTGACATGCATAATCATTAACGATGGTGTTCTTTTTCTCTCATTAATCCCAAGTAACCGACGATTTCAAAAACACTTGCCTGCATTTCCGATTTAGGGAAACATGATACTCTACATCCCCTATGTTTTTACTCTACATTTCCTTTGTTTTTCCTTGCCACCATGTTGAACTTCCATGAAGCAGAAGAGGCCTGAGCATAAGTCTCAAGGAAATGAGGAAGAATACCTTAAAGCTTAATTCATCTCCTATCTGAAGATCATGTCACTACCTCAAGAGTATAGTTATGTTTTGGTAATCCATTTTTATTTGCAGAGGGACCTACAAAACCTCGGGCATGGGAGAAATGTTGGCTCCGTGTTTTGCCTAATTTTTTCCTTCTATCAGTCTCTTTTTGAACATAATGATTATACATTTTGAACTTATTATCATATTATTATAATCAGATCAATATGGGACACAAATGAGGAAAAATCCGCGATCTAGACCTTCATCCAGACCTTCATCCAGACCTCCATATGGACCTTCATCTAGACCTCCATCCGAAACTTCATTTGACCTTCATCCGGTCCTCATTATGGAACTCGAAGCAGAACATATTTTCCCATTAGCATATCTGTGGGCATTTTTGGGCAAAACCAGAACATGGGGTTTTTATGCATTATCATGCTCCTGCTATAGCTCCCACCGTATTTCAATTTAGATAGATGAAACTAGCTCCTATATTCGAGCTATGAGTTTAATAACTCATAGTCTATTAATAACATAGTTAAACGATTTTTTGGTTTTGAGAGAGATTTGACCCTTTCAGTGGTCAACTTCTCAGACAATATGTATAACTGAAGCCATAGAACACAACAAAGAGATGTCTATGGTGAGAAAATTAATGTACGTTTTAAAAATGTATCACTGTTATGTATTTATGATTTTAATCTGAGTTGATGTGTTGAAAATTATGTTTTCTTTATAAGCTGGAGTACCACGACTACTTGGGGGGCCCGCCAATAGTCTATGCATTTTTATCTTACTGTATATTCAGATTTATTTAACTTCTCTTTTGTAGGTTATTCATTCGTACTGTGTTTATATTATAGATGTATTTCCTTTAATTGTGTTGTGTATATATATATATTATCCTTTGATTACATAGATTGTGCTTATTTAATTGTGTTCCAGGTATATATATTTTCCTTTTTGATTATAGAAACTATACTTTAAAGTGTGTGTATCTCCTTTGCAAGTTGAGCATTTCAAAATTGCACATATCAATTGTTCATAATCCATTAGATTGTGTTTTAATCTAACTCCTTCAGGTCTATGTAATCATTACATCTCTGTAGAGACATTTCCAGTTTAAGTGTGACATCATATTTCTTTATTTTGAATCCTTTTGAGTACTTAGTTCATAGGTTTAATTTGGTTACAAGAACATGTGTTCAATGCATTGGCATTCCCTTAATGGAAAAGTCTTTAGTAGATTGGTTTTTTTCTACTTTACATTTTTCTATAGAAATCAATGAATTGTAAATTGAAAGCAAAATGTTGATCCTTAGGATAGATTACTCTTATACTGATTTTCGCACCTTAAATTTGCCAATAGCTTTAAATCATCAACAGATAGATTAATGACCTAAATTGCGAGATATGATTAGTCCATGTTGGGTTTCTTCCTTAGGTGGCAAGTTGTTCTAGTTAATTTAATCTCTCTAATATCATGTTTTTGACACTAGATTAGACTACTAGATGACAATTCTAGACCTGCACATACAGTGTTAGCACCTCGAATCTTATGAGCCTCGAGTTGATAGTTTAATGTCGAGATAGATAGCATATATCTCACTCGACGTGGACTATGAGAGACACCCCTTTTCATGTGGATTCCTAGACCGAGCTCAGGAGTGACTTGTTGTTGATATTTGGAAAGGAAAGTATATGGTTAGGTGGAACATTTGTCCCAAGCTGTTGGTTTCATAAGTGTTTTAAAAACATAAGTGTTTATCTATTTTTTGATTTATTTGAAGAGTTTAATTCTTGTCCTTAACTTTGTGTATGTGAATGGTTTATTTTTTGTTGTAAATGAGTTATTAATTGCATTCATGTTCTTTTCAGTATTTTGTAGCTACATATAGTTAAATTGTATCAGAAAATAGTTAAATATGTGTATAATTAATAATTGATAAGTTACACGAGTAAATAGTTAGTAGAAAAATTCATTTTTATGTGTATTCCGCAAAGTAATGTCTCTTAGATAGGTTGGGGAACATTATAGATTGGTATCAAATATTTTGGCTCAACACCAAACTTGTATTGGATAAATATCATCATGAAGTTGGTAATGTGTCATCTCATCATTGAGCTATGTAGAATTTGGGGAAAACGATCAAATCTAAGTAAAATTTCCAAACTTCTAAGCAAATTCAAGTCATAATTGCACTTAGAATGTTTTTTATGGATGGGTCACTTTGAATTCTATGCGACTGAATTGGATTAGATAAGAGATTAGATCATTTTCACGATGGTTGCAAGAGTCATGATTTAGAAATATGGGAAATCAACTAAGCAAAGAAAGGACTTATGTGTGCATTGAATATTGTTGTGTCATGGGGAATTAGAGCAACACACTAAATGATTTTGTGTAGTATAAAATTTTTGCAGACTAAATATTGGTGCAGGGTATAGAATTTGTGTGCAATGAATATAGATCTGTGAGATAAATGATGTGCACACTAAATATTGTTTCATAGTATAAAATTTGCAGGCATTGAATATCAGTGCGAAGATAAAAGTTATGTGCATTGGATATTGGTGTGCGATACAAAATTTGTGTGCACTGAATAATGATGTGGGATATAAAAGTTGTGTCATTGAATATTGGTGTGCGGTATAAAAGTTATGCACACTGAAAATTTATGTGTGATATAAAAGTTGTGTGCACTAAATATTGGTGTGTTCTATAAAAGTTGTGGTCAATGAATATTGGTGTGCGGTATTAAAGTTATGCGCACTGAATGTTAGTGTGTAATAAAAAAATTGTGCATAATGAATAATGGTGTGTGGTATAAAAGTTGTGCACACTGAATAATGATGCATGGTATAAAAATTGTTTGCACTAAATATTGGTGTGGGATATGAAATTTATGCACACTAAATATTGGTGTGTGGTATAAAAGTTGTGTGCACTAGCATTGGTGTGTAGAATAAAGTTGTGTGCACTAAATATTGGTGTGCAGAACAAAAAATGTGTGCACTGAATAATGGTGAGTGGTATAAAGATTGTGTGTACTGAATATTCGTGCATATTATAAAAGTTGTGTGCACTGAATATTGGTGTACAGTATAAAAATTGTGCTCGTTGAATATCAGTGCATGATACATGTGCTAAATATTAGTGTTGTGCATGCATGTAGTGTGTGTGTAACTTGTGTGTGACAAATATTGGTGCATAATACAGCGATGGTGTGCATGTGAGCTTCAAAAAGGATGGAGAGAAGGACGAAAGGAAAGAGAAATAATCTAGGATAGGTGTATGTTAATTTTGTGGCCTACTAAAATAATAGACCAAGACTTTTTTGTGAAATGTTATAGTTTTGAATATCTTCATCTTGTAGAGAAATTTTGAGGGCCTAAATGACATTTTTAGGCAAGAAAAAGTCACAAGAATAAGGTTTAGAATAGGTACACCCTGTTTTTGTAGCTTAAATAAAATAACTCACAGAGAGAATTTCAATAAGCTATTATGGATGCAAAACAAAGATCGTATAAGAAAGTTAGAAATGAAACAATTAAGGGTATAATTTTTTCACCAGATTACTTCCATAGGGAATAATTGTTTACTCAGAAGTTAGTTTGTGGTCTAGGAACAATTTAGTGTAGCTAGAGAGGTAATGAGGGGTTCCAAGGCCTGTAGTGACAATAGTGGATTCCATTCAATCTAAGGTGGACTAGGTCCACTATATTATTAAATAAGGCCCACTATGCTAGTTAGGTATATTAGTGTTAGCATAATATATGTAAGATGACTTATTAGAAGGTTTCTCTTCTAGAAGGTTCCTCCTCTAGAATGTTCTTAGGTGGTTGGTAGCACAATACAAAGGGGTTCATACAATGTAATGAGAAGTCAATAAGTATTGTATTTAGAGGGGTAGCTCATTATGAGGTTTCTCCCTTGAAGAGAAAAGTGAAAAAGAGTGGATCACTTCCGTAACATGATCTATTATATGGTGTTTCCCTACCTAAAGGGTTTTCATAATAGTAAGTGTGGGTTTTCTGTATTATTCTCTGGATCTATTGGAGTGAATGTATTTGCAGAACTTTGATAGCTAACAAGTCAAGAAGTATTTCATTTGGAATGCTAGCTCACTAGGAGGTTTACCCTTTGAAGAGGCAAGCGAACATGAGTTGATCCCTTCTGTAATAGAATATATTGTATGGTGTTTCCCTACCTTAAGGTTTCGATAATAATAAAGTGTGGGTTTCTTCTATATTTTTCTCTAGACCTTGTGTGGTGAATGTATATCTTGTCTTTGTTACTTAACATATACACAATTCCTTCATACCTTGGATGAGACCAAAAAATCCATAATATCACTTCCTTAATACAATTCCTCCAATTCATCATTATAGAGTTCAATAGTAGAGGAATTCTTCAAATCATTTTTCATACCGTAGAGCAGTTCAAATTTTATGTTGTGAACTAGTTAAAATATCAAAAGATAGAAAACCATCGAGATACAGTAGGGATGCCACTTCACATAGAGGGAAGACACCATATTACGATATGTATAGCGAAGCCAAGGATGTTTACCTTATAACTAGTTTTGAGGATAGGAAGGAAATACAATTGCCCTTATTGTAGGTTTTCTAGAGGCCAAAGAAAAAAATTAGGGTAAGGAGAGAACAAGTTCACCAATATGTGGTATGCACATCTAAGAAGGTCATGAGGTTGCTCTGAATTTATACCAATATCAACCAAGATCATCCCGACCATTCTGTAAAGGATCACCATAGTGAGACACCTACAAAGAAATGGTCAACAAAAAATAAAATAAAAAACATTGATAGTCAATGCCAAAATTATGCAGCTCGAAATGAGATATGAATACAACCTCAACCAAGAAATAGAAGCAGGAAGCACCTACTTTTATACCATGCAAAAATGTGAGTCTATCCTTAATCATAAATGAATCTAAACTTCATAGAACAAAAACAAAATAGAAAAAACAGATTTGTAGATTTAATGTTTTGTTTATAATACAAGAGAATGTCTATTATATATAATAATGGAGGAGGCCCAACATTAGGAAAATATAATTTTCTAAAAAATTAGGAAGAACTATGTAATCTTACAAACAACAATAGTTGTTTGTTCTTTATCACTAATAGAGTACAACAATCTTCACGCTATTGAAATACATGAAATTATAAAAGTATATAATCTTAAAAGAATTATCCTTTACCTTTTGCTTAATTTCCTTTTATTGCCATATACATAGGTGATCCGCTTGGGAAAACATTCAAAATTGAAACTTTGTGTTATATGAATAGGTATTATAGATATTGAAGTAATACTTCAAATTGGAAAAGAAATGACTACATATGTATTAATTGAAAAGGGAATAAACTGTTCTTGTTTATGGAAAAAATGAAGAGCAAACTGTTCTTGTTTATGGAAAAAATGAAATCACACTTGTGAAGGGTTATCTAAAAGAAAAAAACAAACGTGAACTAAGAATTTTCATTTTAATATAATATGAAAAAGCCTAACATTTAAAATAATTCTTTTAAAGTTCTTTATGAATCTTGTTCAAGGAGTAATGTGATCACACCATGTTGGAGTATTATTCGTAATTCAATGTTTAGCCTATCCCTACTCATAAGCAAAATTGAAGGCAGGAGAGATCCCTTAATATCAATATGAAGAGATCTCTTCATTGTTAAACAAAATTTTGTTTTCTTCCTCACTATTGAGCATAGTCACGAAATGTTTCATGTCGAAAGCATCCTTGCAGTAGTAGAAGCATAGGTTTTGTATCATTTAAAAGCTCAAAAAAAATATTTCTTGTCCATATACTTTTGGTATTTTTGGACTCCATATTCTTTGACATTTGGTAGATAATGAGTCCTTCACTTGATTCCACGTTACCTCATTTTCTTTAGTTAACGTGAAGTACAGCTATATACCTTGCGAAATTAGATAAAAAAATAGTTTATGGAAAACTTAAATTATGTAAAGAAATGAAATACACAAGTAAAATAACATACGATCGAAGTATTAATTTACATATATTATTTATATTTAACTATATTTTAATATAATTGTTTATAACACTCAATTTCAATGAAAATTTGTGATCAATTTCATTTAATAGACGAGCAAAGTATCTTAACTCTTTCCTTATTAGTTTATGAAAACGTTATTTTAAAAACAACCAATCATTGAAGTTCAGTCACATTGTATCAATGATTCTTTCCTCCTTCCCAATTTTTGTATTATATGAAGTCAAACAAATAACCCTGAGATACGACTATTCCAATTTATCTCTCATGGACTTTTTAGCTAGTATTGAGTGAGTTGCAAATCTTTGGGAGTAGAATCTTTATGCATTGCATAATCCCTCAACCTAATTATATTTCCATGAAAAATATTGTCATTTCTGTCCGTATGTATAATCAAAGTATATAAAATGTGACTTTATATTATATACCTTTCAGTTTGTCCATATCCACCTCTTCTTTTGGAAACTTTACTAACCATAAAATTGGGTTATTTTTTGTTTCTTATGCATAAATCTTGAATTTACATGATTATCTTTCTACAACATTCCCAAAACATGAAATTCAATAAACATGTTTCTTCTGAGTCCACATATTCAAAAAAAAAAAAAATAATAATAATAAATCAATATATTTGAAATAAAGTTTAAGTCTTAACCCCTCCATTTATCCATCCAAATGTTAACCCGATCCCTCTCTCACCAATATTAATAAAGAGGTATGAAACAATTCCCTTCCATACATTTTTAATGAGTTTAAATATGTGAACCCTATATTATTCAAATAATATACATGCAATACAATTATCAATGTTTGTGAATAAAAATAAATTCAGTTAATTATTGCATGAGAAATATAGTGATTGAAATTAAAGAAGTTCTATATCCTCTTTCTCCAATTGATTTATATAAAGTAGTGTGGATATCTCATATTAAACCCTTTCATTTTCACATTGAGATACACATAGTGGTCAAATTTACTAGATTAAATTTGAGAAGTTGACTTCAACATAGATTTAATAAATAATTTGAAAATGTTTTGATCATCCTACTACATGTCATATTAGGATTGTATATGATATATATATATATACATATATACTCTTAATTATTTTTTAATATAATGCAAAACAAAGGTAGTTAGTCATTTCCTACAACTTTCTTTAATGCCATACAAACACCAAATTATGTGAAAACAATATTGTCTCGACAAAAGTACACAAGTCATTGTATAAAATAATTAAGTTTTATATATGTTTATGCAAACCAAGTCATGAATTTATTTTTTCCAAAGTTAAACATCCCCTAGATCACCACAAAAAATGTCAATCCTTAATATCCAATAATGAGGTTCACTTTAGTTGACCAAACCCATAATTATGATTCAATCAATAAAAAAATTGTGTGAGACATAAATAAGCTAAGGGATGTGAGACATAAATAAGTTAAGATAAATTTCCAATATTCTTATGAGTCTCACATGTTTGATCCATTTTAAAATAGAAAAGAAATTTTGCCACAAATATTTACAAGTGAACAAGAAACATTTCCTAACTCCACATAAGGTACTAAAAACTCTAGTTGGAACTCCATTTTATAGATTAATGTAACATCCCGCTCTTGCACACCCTGAGCGAACTTATTCTTTGAGGACACTTGCTTCGAAGTGATCCATATTATTATACTTTTGGACATTTGATTATGATTATGAGGTGTTATGAATTGATGATATGTTATTTTATTGTATTGACATAGACAAGTGTCATTGAATCGATTTTCCTGAGTGTGCAGGATTTTGGACCTCGAGGATACAAAGGCATCGATGAAACCCCTTAGACTCCAGACCAAGTCGAGGAGTGGACTATTGGGGTTTCATTGTTGTATATATGACATTTGTGCATCTGATTAGATGATATGATTATGAATATTATTCTAACATGATTCGTTGATGATGCAGGCTGACGATAGCTTGCCGACTAGACTCACATGTGGAGTAGAGGGGTCACACACGAATACCAGAGATGTTCAGGAAGAGGTGTGGACAACAGTCCTGCCACAACCTGCTAGCACTACCGTTGTGGCTTGAATGGAGGTTAACGATTACCTAGTTCGAGAAGACCCACAATGTCATGAGGGTCGACTGTGACAGTCGCTCACGATGATTCTAAGAGGTGCGCAATAAGGTAGGGGCCTTATTCCTTAGAGACCCTTAGTCTCCCACAAGATCACCTGGCGGAGTATTGACTCGAGGGGTTTTTGATGTCTACCAAGTCATTCAAGAGGTGAGTGGCACCGTTGGACAATGTAGTGTGTCTTGAAGGGCACGTCGCACAAGAAAAATGGAAAGAGGTGAGTGGCACCCTTGGAGAATGTAGTGTGTCTTGAAGGGAACATCGCGCAAGGGAAAACAAATGAGGCGAGTGGCACCCTTGGAGCACCTAGTGCGTCCTGAAGGGACCATCCCATTGTTAATTAATAAATGGATAAACCTAGAGGGCTTTAGGATGAATAACATGATAAGAAAGATTTAAAACAATTCCCCTAATAGAATGTCACCCAGCCTAGGAAAATAAAGACTAGGTCTAAGTGATACTTGTGATAAAAAAGTTATTATCTATTTATATAAAAATAAAAAAATAAAAAAATAAATAATAATGATAATCATCATTAATCATGTGACGAGAAGGGGGTAAGTAATTCATTTAATTTATAAAAATATTTTGGAGGATAAAATTTAAAAAGGGGGGAAAAGGGGAAATAATTGTTTTATCACATATGCTAATTAAAAATTTATTAATTAAAAAGGAAAAGGGGAAAAAGTTAATTTTCTACACCTGCGAATTTGAGTTTTAAATGAAAAGGGAAAGAGGGAAATTGAAAGAGAATTAGGAATCTAGGAAAAAGTGGGAAACATAAAAGAAAGGGGAAACACAAGGGAAAAGAAGAAAGACTAACTTAGTAAGGTATCTAGCATTTAAGAATTTTCTAAATTAAACTCAATAAAGTAAATTAGTAAGGGGGTAAGTTATTAAAATGTGTAAGGGAATATGGGGACACCTAGGAGCGATTCTAGGAATGCTTTTAGGTGGGTGAGGGAAATAGGAGTAATTAATTAATTAATGAAATTAATTTTTGGTACAATGAAGGGGATGGGTGACACATGTACAGAGAGTATTTTTATGAATTAAATTATTGAACAATAAATTAAATGGGATTTTGGGAAAGTAAATGACTTAAAAACTCTATATAAAGGAGGGAGGATAAGGATCATGGATCTCTTCTTTTATGTGTAACGTTAAGCTGCAGGATTTTAGACTTGACTGACTTAGCTTGTGAGAGTTGTGATACCCAGCTTGGTGAGAAGTGGTAGCTCGACCTTACGAGGCGAGCTGGGAGCTAGTTGATTCTCTAGTTTAGCGTGTGTTGCCCTTTTACGGCTCGGGGGGCTAAGGGGGAAGAAGAGTACCCCTAGCATTGGCTGGGAGGTACCGATGACGTCTCATCGGTAGGCAAGCGGGAGAAGCACAGAGCGTGCAGGACAACGAATCAGAGCAGGTGACTTGGGTTATGGTACACTTCCTTTATTTTTCAGGGTAGATTGTTATTCACCTTACGCTTTCATTATGTGCTTTTAACTGTGTAAGAAGGTGTTGAATTAGCATTTTAATTGATAACTTAATTTCCCCATAGCCTTAAGCTCAATGTTGATTGATTCCCTTGGCTTTCGATCCCTGCATGTCGTGACCATCCTATGGTTTTATTGATTTTGTGATGAGTTTGTGCTTCTTACTTCGCCCTCGTCCCTAGCTCATCAGTCATCACTTGAGCAGTCGGCTAGGATTTGGATCGATGGTTGTCACTTCGGTGTTAATAGACCTATATTCTAATGCCCTTCTTTTCTGTGCGTGGATGATGAGTGAAGGATGTTTCTGCCCAACCGTCTGACCCTGTTGATCATTCTTGATTGATGGATTTCCTTGATCCTTTTGAAAATGAGTACTCCTATGATTGTTATCCTTCCTTCCGCGATCTCATTATTACCCTCTATGTTTGATGAAAGGATATCTTCATTTCAATGAAATGATCTCTGCGATTTTAAATGAATGTCGTCGACAATTTTAATGCTTTTCCAGGAAAATTACTGTGTGGTTTTTATACATCTGGTCTGCCTTTACCATGCAAATTTCACCTTACGTTTTCACACCTGTGGCCAATGATTTTACCTCTGCATTTTAATTTGACTCGATTGACAATTTTTAAGGTATTTTGACTACGTTTTAATTCATTTTCTCTATGTTTCTGAGTTGTATTTTTGCCTACGTTTATACTGTATATTGGGTAGCGCTTGGTGGTGTCAATAGTGGTGGTTCTACTGTGTGATTGGGGGCATAGCTACTATGATTATAACTGCGTATTACTTTAACCTTGTGACAATGATCCATTCTTTTAACTACAGCGAGATCTCCCCTTGAGCGCCTGCATCATTTTCCCTTGAACAACCATGAAAGTTTATTGGGCTGCCTTGTTAAATTTTTATTGTGTATCGGGAAGGGGAGGGGGGCATAATCGCTATGAATAGGGGCATGCTTCAAGGTGTTTGGTCACGCCCTTTTTTTTGGTGTTTGGGACTGGGATAAATTACTTAGAATTACTAGCGAATTTACCCTTCTGTAGACTGCCATTAAACAAGAGACAACCATTTTCCTTCAGAGCTTTAAACAACAATTTTATTCTAGTTAACAACGATTTTATTTAATGAAAAACGCGATTGTATTTAATGGAAAATGCGATTATAATTAATGCCGAATGCAATTATGTTTACTGTAAAATGCAACTATATATTTATTTAATGACAATTATTATATATTTCCATTATATTGTGTATAATGTACAACGATTTTTCCATTGTCAAGTCTACGAATTTTGCTCCTTCCTGACGATGTTAACCTCTTTAGGAATGCATTTGCATTTATTTATTTCCCTGCAATTTATGAAGGAGTTTTTATTGCCTGAACTGCTCTAAGGATTTTTACCTTTTTAAGACAACTCTCGTTGCCTGTGTACCTGGCAATTTGCCCTTTGGACTGCACTTCGTTACTGAATTAACTTTGGTCTGTGTTGTTACCCTCTCTAAGTCCATGGTTTCATTTATTGATGGACTACGTTGAATGCATTGTCATCTATATATTTCCTCCGTTTAATAGTAATTAACTCTCACCTGTGTTTTAAAATCTTTGACAGTGAAACATTAATAATGATTATGTATTTCCTGAGTTTCATGGTAATTAACTCTCACCTGCATTTTAACATCTTTTTGATAGTGAAACATTAATAATGATTATGTATTTTCTGGGTTTAATGGTAATTAACTCTCACCTGCGTGTTAAAGATAATAGTGAAAGATTAATAATGACAACCACCTTTTATTAGCTAGAAGATAGCATTCTTATACCACAAGTTTAGTCAATGGCAATCGTTAAAACCTTAATATTGTTATTATGGCTAGATAGCTTCTCGGAAGATAATTCATTAATATCATTATAATCATAAGCATTATGCATGATATCGAGAATGTTTTTTTTATATATATTTGTATTGCTAAGATTAGATTGTATTAATGGTAGATTGATTTGTAATTGTTGTCTAATTTGTAATTTAGACTTGCGAATTAGATTTGTACTTAAGGTTTATTTAACCTTGCAAATTATTGACTAGTAGTCATTTAGACTTGATAAATTAGATATGTGATTAAGTTAATTCGATATATGGTCTTGTCTAATTTGGTAAATTAGACTCACTAAATTAGATTTGTATATCATGTTAAGTTAGGTTTGTAAATCACTGACTATTTGTAATTTAGACTGGTTAAATTAGATCTGTATTTAACGCTAAATTAGATCGTAAGTATTGACCAGTTTAGACTTGATAAAGGGTTGGGTTGTTGACAAAGTCCTGTATTGTCTTGTATCTTCCCTTGTTGTCATCCTCTTGTGTCTCATCAACCTGTTGTTGGGGTATGGGTATGGTCTTGTTATCGATATTTGTCTCTTAATGTGTCGAATTTATCTAGAGTCCTCGGTCCAGATAGGATGCATTGTGCCAAGGTTACTGAAATGTCTATCACCTGGGGATGACATGATTCCTAATGAGGGGATCATGGCACCCCCTATTGGATAGCGGTGAACGAGAACTTGGTTGGATTCGGTGCCTTCCATGTGAGTGTTGTCGAGCGTTGTAAGTTTTCTTTTGGCGCATGGGTGGAATGCCTTCATGTGTTTGGTTCGCGCGCCTTGAGGTTCTAGTTTTTGTTCGTCAAGTTCGTTGTGTCAGGAGGGGGATGTTGTCCTTTATCTTGTAGGCGTGGTCCTGTTGTGTCGGGTGGGTAGTCGTTTCTCCTTGTTGTTTTACGCATGTTTCTCCCAGTTTCTCTTGTGCCAGTGTGTGGATGCAAATTTGTTTGCTTCCTATTCAGTGGGCATGGTTCCCACAATCAATTGTGTTGTTTAGCTGTAATCATTGTTGTCGTCTCGTTTTAAAAAAAATATTCACACTTTCTGCTTCACTTGTAGTCATAATGATGGGGTCGTTACAATTAATGACATTGATCATAAGTAAGCATTTTACCAAAGATAATTTCTCCATGGTATGGATTTCCTCTTGGAGAAAATATCATTGCAGTTAATTATCATCTTTCTTCATATCCATATTGACAAACATTGAGGAAATTTCATGTTTACACAATGTGTAAGGTATCATTGATAACTACCATGTTATGCATAATTTTAAAACTGAGGACACAGCCTATTGAATTAGGTAACTTTAAAGTGTTCATTAGTAAACTTAGTTTACTTAGAAATGTCTTTATTATTATTATTATTATTATTATTATGAAATTAGCAATGTATCATAAGGATATTTGGCTTCGATTATGAATTTATTTCCCATTAGTATATGGAGATATAAATTCTATTTTATGTAATTCATGAATTATATCACAAAGGGAGGAATATTATCAACAAGTAGGTTGAAGAGTTTAATTGTTTCGTCATCTGACTTAGGTTCCTTATATCCTCCACCTATTTTATAATAGGATGCTACACCAAAATATAACTATGAATATGCTTATCATAAATATTTAATGTAGGAATATGCTTATCATAAAGATTTAAAGTTGATGTATTCCTAAGGATCATATTTATAACTAGGTCATTCTTCCATGTGTATGCTTGAGACCTCCACAATTCTTTGTACTATTTTGTGGTGTGTTACCTCATTAAACACTCATTTATCATAATCTCTTATGTTCCCTTTTTCATAAATGAAGTAAAATTCAAATACTTTTTCATTTATAGAAAAAATTGAAATTTTTATCCCATATTCTCTCTATATTATATGTTGACAACTTGATGAATTGGTTCTTATATTTAGTATTAATAATCCTCCAACTCAACTGTTATCACATTCAAATTGATCACATTCACCATTATTACTAGTTATACTTGAATGCATCACTTTGACATGCATAACCCTCATCCTTTGCTTCATTCCACCATCATATGATCTAAAAACTATCGATATCAACAAACTCAAACCCATTAGTTTATCAAATTTGACTACCATAAGTATTCTCCTATTAGGTGTGTACGAATAATGTCGATAAAGTATTAGAAACTACATTACTCTTAAAATTAATTATTTAAAACTATTTAGAAAATGACCAAATAAATTAATCCCCTAACTAATTAATCTATGCATATTGAGTCAACATGAGATATTATGTTAAGAACGAAATATCAATATAGCATAGAAAAACCTCAAAAAAGGTACTCAACGCCTTGAAAAGGAGATAATTTCAGATAATAAGCCTCTTCGAGCGGGCAACCTCCTTTTACCCCACTTAAATGTTCAAGTACAATATGATTCAAAATGAAAATGTCTCCTTGGTATATATAGGAGACTAGGAGGTATAATTACAACTAATGGCCTAAAGCCGACATAAATAAAATAACATT
>JASDQU010107360.1:149480-165138 GCA_032191745.1 Picea mariana
ACTTAACGAGAATTAGTAAATTTAGTTATTTTTGATTGGTGAGTTTATATATTTTTGACTGGTTACCAACCGCACAAACCCCGAGCCCGCGTTTGGTGTATTCCCTCGTTTCTCCCCTTCAGATCGACAGGTTCTTCGTTTTGTTATATACTCAGGCCTACCGACTCTTCGTTCTCATTACGTAATCTTCGTTGTTATTACGTAATATAAGGTATGTAATAATATATCACATGTTTAAAAGAAAACGCATATTAATAATAATAAAGTATTATGCATTGTCGAAAACTCATACTAAAAACAGGTGGATCGGTGCGTCGATTGACGATACATGAGTTTTGGGTATATGATCTCTGCGCAATTCTCTCGCCTCTCTACCTCCCCCTCATTGGATCTCTATAGAATCCAATTATATCTAACAACGTTAACATAGCCTCTGCGACTCTTGCTGCTATCTGTTCAGATCACCAAAAAAGCAAGCAGAAGTGAGGGATGGCCTTGCCATCATCACTTCAAAGATTTCGACTGTACATGGACGAGTTTGAAACCAAAAGGAGGGAAGCCATAATCAGACTGTATTGCATCAGTACGAATATATTACAGTTGAAAAATGGAGTACCCACATCAATACGATCCCGGAATCCTTCTCTCTCTTCAACTCCTCGCTCTTCTCTTCCATATAGACAAACCAGCACATCTGAACATACACAGGTAGAACAATCCAACGCAGATGAAAGTAAACGTAACTCTTCTCTTCCATATAGAAAAACTGGAGCATCAGAACATACACAGGTAGAACAACCCCACGCGAATGAAAGTGAACGTCCCTCTTCTCTTCCATATAGACAAACCGGCGCATCTAAACATAAACAGGTAGAACAGTCCCACGTTGATGAAATTGAACGTCCCTCTTCTCTTCCAAATAAACAAACCGGCGCAGCTAAACATACACGGGTAGAAAAATCCACCGTCGATGAAAGTAAACGTCGAAAACGCATCGAATTTGCCAAGGTCCCAGAAAATTATACCCCTCCTGGTTCAGGTTATGTATATGACAAAGAGAGGGCGAAGTACAGAAACAAGATAATAGGTCTATTCCAATTAGAATTCCTACCTGACCAGAGAAAGAAAGTCCTACTCGATGAATTTAGGATTCCTGTGTCTCAACAAAAAATGCATTATAAGTTCCCCTATTATACCTTAACGAAGAATGAGGATGATTTCAGGAGGCTGAAACTATGGGTTGACAGCTCTTACAAGAGTAAGGCAGCCTGTTATATGGCCAAAAGACCTAAATCTACATACGATATGGTTCTCACTCTCGTTGACGAGCTTGAGGATGAGGACTGAAAGAGTTAAGCTGCAGGCTGCCGCGGCCTAAGATTCACAAATTACATTTCTTGTGTGTGGTTTCCAAAAAACTTTGAATTTATAAATCCCAAAGGACATCCACTGTTCAGGATTTGTCTACTTAGAAAACACGTTCAAAAACTGTTGAAGCAGCTCCCTGAAGAACAAACTGCAATCGCATTTCTTTAGGCTGGCAACAACAAGAAGGTATGTCTACAGCGTTGTCCATTTGATTCATTCGCTTCCCTTTCTTTTTTCACTATTGTCACTCTTACCTTTTTATGAAAATGATTTTTTTCTTCAAATCTGGTGACCTCAATTTATTTGTCACTACTAATATACATCAGATAACATGTACACGGCAAACGATTCATTGCAGTTACAGAGATGGACTGACTGAAGTGCTAAATATTTTTATTAATTTTCATTATATTTATATTATGTATAGTTAATATTGTTGATTATAAGTTAATATTCTTCATATAATATAACTGTGTGATTTCTCATTTATACAAAGTGTTCTAAAAACCTGTAACCCATCCAAATTTCCCATTTATACAAAGTGTTCTAAAAACGTATAACCCATCCAAATAAATGGCAGGAAACAAAAAATTTCACATTGCATACGCATTCTTTACAAAGGTATGTTTATGTCACATATACATTCATAATAATTTATTTTTAAAATGCTATATATATTTCTTAAAACTTATATTCAATTTCAAATTATTTTAATTTTATGTATAACCCATCCAAATAAATGGCAGGAAACAAAATTTGTCACATTGCATACACATTCTTTACACAGGTATCACATTTTTACTTGCTTATGCCACTTACATATTCATAATAATTTATTTTTAAAATGGTATATATCTCTTAAAATGAATATTTCAATTTTAAATTATTTTAATTTTATAATATTTTTTCATCAAACAAATAATATGTATATCTAATAAAATTTAGTGTATCACTTTGAAATGCTTGGTGGTTTTTTTCTTTAAAATTATTTTAATTTTATAATATTTTTTCATAAAACAAATAATATTTTTCATTTATATTATATATTTACTCTCAAAATGTTACAGTTTTAAAATAAATATTTCAACTTTAATTAGTTTAAACTTATTTTAGTTTTATAATATTTTTTTTATAAAGCAAATAATGTTCCTATCCATTAAATCTTTGACAACTCTTCTTATCCCACGCAAGGAATTTCTATATCTAATAAAATTATAAAATGATTACAAAGAATTTGTATATTATAAAATTGTTTTAATTTAATAATATTTTTTCATAAAACATGAGTTGGTATCCATTAAACTCAATTCACTATCCTGAAAGTTGTTGATAACTCTTTTTGAAAGTCACACCAAAATTATAAAATATAGTCAACAATTATTTTTATCTATTTGAATTATTTAAAATTTGGTTAAAAATATATAAATTTTAAAATATTATATCGTTGTGACAATCAAAAGAGAGTGGTGTTTGCTACAAATGTCATGATTTATTATATGAAAATGTTTCCCCGATTATATGAATATCTATAAAATATAATGATTTCTTATATGAATATGTTTCCTTGATTATATGAATATTTATATTGTTTCTTATTTGATTGTAACATGGTTTTTATTTATTTTTTATTAATAAAAGGATATTAATTAGTTTATTATTTATATATTTTTAAATCAAAATTTCATTTATCATTTATGTGGTTATGAAATTTTTCTGTTTATGCATTTTGAAAATTTTCATATGACACAATTAACTAAATTAATAAATAAAATATTACATTTATTTTCAACAATTGCGTGTTTAACGGAAGAGGTCAGGGAATAGTCCCACCGTAATCTCTCCCCAAATCTGGTGATTCAGACATTCGGAACCTGCCTTGATACTTGTAAATAAATTATTATGTTGTCCTTACTTGGCTATCATTACTATTCTATTCGGTACAGGAAATGAGATTTTCCACACATAAATAGAAAGTTTGCAAACGTGTTGTAATCCCATGAATATGTATAGTGAGCATTTCCTTGACATTTGTATGTTGACGATGCCCAAATTTTCTTTGGCTGGATAAACTAAGTAAGGAAACACATTTCCTTGACATTTGTGTGTTGACGATGCCCAATTTTTTTTGGCTGGATAAACTAAGTAAGGAAACACACTTTATACTGGTGAAATCAACTTACAAGGCTATTAATATAGCAGAAATATTCATGATAGAAATATTTAGGTTACATGGAATTCTTAAAGATTCAGGATGGAAATATTTAGGTTACATGGAATTCCTAAAGTTATAATATCTTATAATTGTAATTTTTGGAAGGATTTATTTAAAGAGTTAGATATCCAATTGAATTTCAGTAGTATTTATCATCTATAAACTATTCAGAAAAATGAAAGAATTGACCAGAGCCATCCTTGAAAACATGTTTAGAATGTATGTTATGAATCGGCATGATAAATGGAAAGAATATTTGTATTTAGTTGAATTTTCTAAAAATAATCATTATCAAGCTTCAACAAAAGTTAGTTTTTTTAAAATTTTATATGGAAGAAAATGTAATACACTTGTTTCATGGAGTAATCATGTAAATATATTGATGATAGGAACATATATGTTAAAAGACATGAAACTGATAGTGAGACAGGTACAACAAAACTTGAAAGTAGCTTAGGAGAGAGAACTTACACTCCAGAATGGAGCAGTAAGACAGGTAAAGGTGGAATGGAAGCACCTTAATCCAAAATGGTATTGATGAAACTATTTATCAGTGAGGATGGTGATAAGTTCTAAGGGCATGTATGTGATATCCCAAAACTTCAATTTTAATTATTATTTCTATTATTGTTTTATTTTAGAATTTTAATTATCTTTCAAAAAAAGAAAAATTGGTGGAATGAGCAAAATCGATTTGTAAGACCTTATTATTTTTATGAAATAAACACGTGGAAAAGGGGGCAAGCCTTGAAGCATCTGTTAAAAGAGGGATTAAGGAATCCAAAGAGGTTGGCCAGGTGGTAGCAAAACTAAGACAAGATATAGAGTTAAATTAACTTAAAAAATAAAAATAAAATAAAATAAAATAGAGAAAAATAAAATAAGTCATGAGAAGGGAATTTGACGCCATACCCAAGAGAGAAGAATTGGATAGTTGGAGAAAAAACCATGCACAATTCTATTTGACACAGTAAAAATTCTACAAAGATTACTCACAACATTGGAGGGAGCTCATATTTTTGCAAGAGGCCATATATGCATCCCCTTGGATTATATACTCAGCTCGGGGGTGACAGAGGTGAAAGAGACTCAAGTCTAAGGTTGGGAGGAACAATGACTTCAATGTGTGGTTTCTCCTAAAGTTCCAGGTTTTATTCCTGTTATGAATATGTTTAATCTTAATATGTTTTTATTGTGAATTACTATATCTGAATTATTAGCATAAGTAAATTGTACAAAAAGTATGTCGATTATAGAAAAGGATATATGCATATCATTAGTTTAAGTAGGAGAAATGTGAAAGAAAGAAATAGCTATTCGGATCCTAGATCTTTAAATAGAGTTATAATACTAGTATCAAAGTTGTTTGTTCTGGAGCCTGATTATCTTCCTAATTCAAAGGTCTTTGTTTTTAGCCGTGTTTATACCCCATGAAGAATTTACACCATAGAATAATGTACACTCCTCCATGTCAGGTAGTACATGGAGGGGTTACCCCCCTTCGGCGTCCGGGGGAAAGAGGGCCCCCAAAGAAAAAATTGTCTTGTAAATGTATATTGTAATTTCATTGTAAACCTGGACCACTCATTGAAAGGTTGCAGATCTAATGATACAAGTTATGTTAGTGTTTTTTTCCATAGAAGGAAACCTTGTTTTATGAGGGAAATGTATTGCGGCTATGGATCATTGCAAATATTATATTCTGAGATAGGAGACTGTGAGAGAAATAAGATGAATTTACAACGTGTTTGTTGTAGGTTGTATCCCTTCATTTGCTAGATAATAATAAAGGAAGGACCTGACAATTTCTCTGGTTGTTGACTTCTTTTCTATTCCACCCAATGGTAGGAATAGATCATTCTGATATAAATAATCTTCCATCTACATCTTCCATAACTAGTAGTTTTGGCCATTAAATTTCTTGACCGTAAACTTTCCATTTTTCACCATTGCTCGCACTCGAACCAGGAACAATCTAGGAATGATATGCTTGAGCCTAACAGTGTTGGTGAGTACACCTTTGGCTAGTCATTTCAAATTAACTAAAGAAATGTGTCCCAAGACACAAGAGGAGATATAATACATGTCCAGGGTCCCTTTTTCAGCGGTAGTTGGCAGGTTGATATATGTGATGGTTTGCACAAGACCATATATTACACATGTAGTGGGATTTGTGAGAAGGTATATGAAAAATCCAGCTAAATAACATTGGGAGGAAGTAAAGTGGATTCTCAAGTATTTGAGAGGTATTGCTACTCATGCATTATGTTTTGGAGGTTCAGACACTATTCTATAGGGATATGTTGATTCAGATATGGTAGGTGATAAAGATAGTAGGAGGAGCACTACAAGGTATGTTTTTACTATATGTGGAACAACAGTAAGTTGGATTTAAAAACTGCAAAAGGTTTTTTCACTTTCAACAACAAAGGCAAAGTATGTTGCTACTACATATGCCAATAAAGAGATGATTTGGTTGCAGAGGTTTATGGAGGAATTAAGAAAGAAGCAAACAAATAGCAGCTTGTATTGTGATAGTGAGAGTGCCATTCATATTTCAAAAAACTCAACCTCCCATTCAAAGAATAAGAATATACAACTCAGGTACCATTTCATATTATCTGTCTTGGAAGATGGAAATTTGAAGTTTGAAAAGATACACACTAGCCATAATCCTGCAGACATGCTAACAAAGGGAGTAACCAGGGAGAAATTGAGTTCCTCCTTAGTTTCATTTAGTCTTTAATTATGAATATGAAGATGAGAAATTTTTCAAGTCCAAGAAGGATCATAGTCCGGCATATACAATAGTGGTGGAGTTGTTGAGATCAGTCTCCAAGTTGGAGATTGTTGGTTGTGGAGTCAGATTATCTTCTTGATTCATAGGTCTTTGTTTACATCCATGTTTATACCCCATGAATACTTTACACCATGTAATAATGTACACTCCTCCACGTGGGGGAGTGCAAGGGAGGTTACCCCCCTTGTGCGGTCCGGGGGAAAGCAAGCTCCCGAATGAAAAATTGTCTTGTAAATGTATATTGTAATTTCATTGTAAATCCAGACCGTTCATTATAAGGTCATTAAAATTACCCTATGCATGTATCCCAGAAGGGAAACATATTACAAAGACTATATTTTACAATGTGCATGAATCTGAATAGGAGAAATTGCTACATAATTTATAGACTACATTATTCATTAAGGGAAAAAGTTACATAGATGATATTTTTCATTATGCATGTAATACAATCAAGAGAAGTGTTGCATAATCAACATCGTATGAAATTACGCTATATATAAATTTAGAAAAAGAAAATAGTTCCAGAGTTAACATTTAAACAAAATGCACCATGCATGAATATAGAAAGAAGTCATTGCAAAGATTTAATGAAATCCCTCGTGCACGAAATAGAGAGGAATCATTACAAAATTTATGAAAACCAAGTAACATATATTCAAAAGGAAACCGATACAATAATCGTGTATATTCCACAAGGGAAATACTATGAATATAAAAAAATTGAAACAACAATTGTATATAAATGTATGAAACAATAACCATGGTATTACAAGTATGAAGATCCATAAACAATAGACTTCCATGAACGATATTACATTTTGATTTAGAATATCCCTATAATATAGTGCCAAACTAAAAGGAAGTAAAGGTTGGAACACAAATACCTTTCTTAGAAAAGGTATTATGAGGCCTCCATGGTACTAGCTTCCATCATACTTGTACATTATAATCGTAACTCAAGTTATGATGTAGTTTAAATCCATTTGAAAAATAGCAGAAGTAATTATACAACTAGAGGATAAACTTAACATGGGTATACTGAGTAATCCGGTATCTCCTTCCATCGCATTGAACTAAACCAATTGTATAGGCAGTCGAAAGGTTGATCGGTACCCTCATAAACAAATACACAGGGTCCATCATTAGTCTTTTACCTGAGAGAAAAAATATCAATATTTATAAACAAAAAACATTATTACAGAGTAAAACTAGTAAGTAAAATGACTCCGCATGAAACCAACATTTCTATTTAAACATGAGTCCTATCTTGGTTTGAATCTCATAATAAAACTGGATAGGTTCTTCGATCTATCAAGTTCCATGGAAAAACGAGTCTAGGGGTAAGACCCTTCGACCAAGAACAAAGTAGAACCAAAGGTTTATTGAAACCATAGCATAAACCATAAACTTTATTCAACAGGATTATAGAGTGAAGTAATTCGCCATGGAAAATGTCACATAGACAGAGCAGATGACTGAAAATTTATGACCATCATGAGCTAAGGAATTTATTAAACACAATTTATAGAGAAAACAAATAAGAGAAGGATTCACTAAACCTTATTAGATTCATCAAGATGCAACCAGAAGTAGCCTGACATCTCCATGCACTCACACACTGAAGACACTCAACCTCACAGAGAAAATGCAGAGAAAATAATCAAAACCACAAATTGTGAAATGAGCCAAACCCAGGAAAGGTTGGAAGGGTTATGGCGTCAACCCAAAACCGTAAAACTTGGAATGAAAAAGACCCTACGCATGTACATCCTTAGGACAAACATCAACTAAATCTCATCTTGAGATGGTAACCACAGTGGGCGCATGCAAATCCTAGGGAATGTTGGCTAAATGAAGAGAATTTGGTTGAAAAAATTAATTAAGGATGGTAATTGTATAGGTTAAATGACCTCGTAAAATTTTGGAACAACTTTTTGCATGAAAAATTTTAACCACTATATAATACGACCAAGTTAGTATTAACACATATCAAATCATGTATTAATTCTTTTTATTAAGCACCAACAACCAAATAAAACCTCATATTAATACATGTAAAGAGAAAGGTATGACATGAAAATGGTACCAAGGGTGATGATTCATATGCCAACGATTAGCAAGGATCATGTAATACAGACATTATGATAACAAAGAACTAGTATCAAACAAAAATGTTAACCATGTGGAGGTTGGAAAATTAATCATGCTAATACCTATTTTTATATATATATATATATATCAAATTGTCCTCAAAATAAAAATAGCAGTAGCTTTAGAGTGTAAAGACATAACATAAGTCTTTATACTCTAAATTCTTACGGAATAAGGCTTAGGATAACCTAGAAAAAGTTTGTTAAGTATGTAGTTTCTCAACTCACAATTTAGTATAGAATAAATATAACTTAAGTGCCGAGAAATTATGATATAAGGTAATAATGTTATAATTGAATAAATGGATTAATAATTTTTTTATTTTTTTTCGTAATTTTAGGTGAAATAATAGTGTTAGAGTTGTAGGTTACAACACTTGCCTTTTTATGGGCTTTATTAGAGCAAAAACCTAACTTAAAAAATTGTTTTGATTTTATTCTTACCTCTAGGAAGAAAAATAAATTGATTTTGCAGGAAAATGAAAGAAGTACTTGAGGCTTAGGTAGAAGAACATCATCAAGAGAATCCTGAACAAGGGAATGTAGGTGATGGATATCTCTGGGTGGATTTGAATAATGAAAGGAATTCAGAAATTATAAATACATTAACATACATGAGAGAAGATCTAAAAATAGTAGGAGAATATAATGAAAGGATTCTAAAGACTCAACAGGAACTAAATGCAATTCTTATACATAAATTATGCAATCAAAATGATGATAAAAATAAAGGATAGAGTTCTAGAAATTCTAAGATATCCCAACCAAAGAAGAAAGAAAGAAAAGTGGATTATCCTGAATCTGAAACAGAGTCAATATAAAAGGATACAGAGGAAATGGAAATGTCTACCAAAAGTATTTGTATTCCTAAACATAGATCCATAAAGAAACGTGAACAATATGATGAATTCATGGGAGAATTTAAGAATATTGAACCACCAACCTTTAATGGGGAAACATAGGTTGGTGAAGAAGCAGAGACTTGGCTCTTTGGTATGCAAAAATATTTTCAAATCTACAATTATTCAAGTGAGCTTAAAACCTAGATGGATATTTACAATCTGACAGAAAAAGAAGACATATGGTAGTAGGATATAAAAAGAGTGAAAAGTATTAAGGAAAGAAAAATCACTTGGAAAACCTTCAAGAAATATTTCAAGAAACAATGTATCTTTGAACTATGTTATGAGGGAAAAGCCAAGGAGTTCTATGAACTGAAACTGGGAAATCTTACAATGAAATATTTATGTAGTAATTTTTTTACTTTGTTGCGTTATGTACCTTATATAGTGCATGAAAAAACAAATATTCATCGATTCTTAAGTTGTTTACTTTGTTCTTATAACGATTGAATTAAATTGATAACCCAAAAACCTTGGAAGAAACCATGACAAAAGCCAAACTCTGTTTTGAGTAGGATAAAAATAGAAATGATAATTCTAAGAATTGGAGTGGGAAAAGGGTTGAAAAAATTGACCCTAAAAATAAAGGGGTAACTTACTATAATAGAAATAATGATAAGAGATTTCAAGAAGGTAATAATTTTAGAATACGTAAACCTCTCAATCAACCTGAATATAAGGGAAACAAACCACCAACCTTGTTCAATAAAGAAACTTCCCAAAAAGAGATAGTAAATTGTTGGGAATGCAGTGGTCCTCATTACCATAAATATTGTCCTCTGTGGAAGAAGGGAAATAACAATGCGTAAACAGTACAAGAAGCAACCACAGTTGGTAAGATTGTAAGGTCTACACCAAAAATCAACGCATCGTTGGAAAATCGGTAGGAATATCATCAAAATTTAATGGTATATATTCAAGGTGTGATACATAATCAACTAGTTATTGTTTTAATCAATCTATGTGCTAGTTTAAGTTATATTTCACCAAGAGTTGTAGAAATGTGTAAAATACATAAAGAAAAGTTTGAAAAGTCCTAGTTAGTACAATTATCTATAGGAACTAAAAGAATAATCATAGATGTTTTTAAGAATTGTGAACTTGGTATGAAGGAATTAAGAACAAAAATAGACTTAAACATATTACCTTTCGGATCTGATGATGTGTTAATCGGTATGGATTGGATGGAAAAGTTTAAGGTGGTATTATATTGTTACAATAAATCATTCACCTATATAGATGAGAGGGATAACATTAAAAACATTAAAGGAGTATCACGACCTATTAATATTAGAGAAATAACATCCTGACAAGTTAAAATATGCATCCAAAAAGGGTGTAAAATACTTGTTTTACACATAAATTATAATGAAAAAGAGGAAAGTAAAAATGAGATAGATAACTTTCCCATATTATAGGAATTTCAGGATGTATTTCAGAATATTCTGGGACTACCTCCTAAAAGAAAAATAGATTTCTCCATAGACCTAATACCCGGAGTAGTACCTGCTTCAAAGGATACTTATAGGATGAATATCCTAGAGTTAAATGAATTAAAAAGTGAATTGCAAGAATTGATAGATAAGGGATATATCTAACCAAGTGTGTCTCCATGGGGAGCACTAATATTTTTTGTTAGAAATAAAGATAAAACTTTATGTCTCTGTATTGATTATAGACAACTTAATAAAATCAATATTAAAAATAGATAACCATTATCTCATATCGATGATCTGTTTGATCAAGTACGGGGGGCTACAATATTTTCTAATATCGACTTATGTTCCGGTTACAATCAAGTTAGGATAAATGATGAAGATATTTATAAAACATCATTTAGAATGAGGTACAAACATCATGCATTTTTTTTAATAACTTTTGGGCTCACTAATGCCCAAACCTCATTCATGTGATTGATGAACCATATTTTGGGCAAGTGTCTAGATAAATTTGTGATCGTCTTTATAGACGATATACTCATCTATTCAAAGGATGAAAAGGAGAATGAAGAACATTTAAGAACAATATTAAAAATACTAAGAGAACATAAATTATATGCAAAACTAAGTGTGAGTTTTATAAAGAGAAAATTTAATATTTGGGGCATATAGTTTTGAGAGATGTTATAGCAGTTGATCCAGACAAAGTAAAGGATATAATGAATCGGCCTGAACCTAAATATGTTTCATACATAAGATCATTTATGTGTATAACTGTCTATTACCGGAAGTTTATAGAAGGTTTATCTAAGATTGTGTGTCCTATAACATCATTACGAAAGAAAGGAATAAAGTTCATCTGGTTCAAGAAATGTCAAGAAAGTTTTTACAAATTAAAATGACTCTTAACCATAGCTCATATTTTAAAATCAAAATATTTAGATAGGGATTTTGTAGTATGTATGGATGCATGCCGCAAAGGGATTGATAGTGTGTTAATGCAAGAAAATCATGTAATAGCTTATGAGTCTCAGAAATTAAAGAAACATGAAGAAAATTATGTAACACGTGATTGTGAATTGGCTGCAATAATACATGCATTAAAGATGTGATGACACTATTTGGGAGGGAGACATTTTTTTATTCTTGAGAGATAACATCGTTTTAAATATTTGTTTGATAAATATAATTTAAATGCTCTCCAAGAAAGGTGGTTATGCCTCTTAAGCGAGTATTATTTTAAGATAAAACAAATAAACGGAAAATAAAGTAAGGTGGAAAAAGTATTAAGTATATATGAAAATCCGATCTATACAGTTACTAGAAGTAATTATGAAGCAGATTTAGATGTAAGGGTAAGAATAGCAGTTGAAAAAGACCCAAAATATCAAGTTAAAGATTGCTAATAACTCAACAGGAATAGAAAAATAAGACTTTAGATTCTCGAAAAATGGATTGTTAATGTATAAAAAAAGATTATATGTAACAAAGTCTAATGAAATTAAGTTATTAATTCTAGTTGAATTGTATAAGAAACCATATTTTGGATATCCAGGTTACCAGAAGTTGATTACTACGCTGAGAAAATAATTCTATTGGAAAAATATGAAAGGAGAAACAACTAAATATCTAGCTAGATTTTTAGAGTGTCAACAAGTAAAGGTTGAAAACCAATACCCGGTTGGACTATTACAGCCTTTACCCTTTCCAGAATGGAAATGGGAAGTGATAAGTATGGATTTTATCGTTGGATTACCTATAAGTATAAAACAAAATGACTCAATTATGGTTGTAGTGGATAAACTAAGGAAACACACTTTATACTGGTGAAATCAACCTACAAGGCTATTAATATAGAATAAATATTTAGGTTACATGGAATTCCTAAAGTTATAATATGTGATAGAGATGTTAAGTTTAGCGGTAATTTTTGGAAGGATTTATTTAAAGGGTTAGATACCCAATCAAATTTCATCACTTCTTATCATCCGCAAAAGGATGGTAAAACTGAAAGAACTAACCAGATCCTTGAATACATGCTTAGAATGTATGTTATGGACAAACCTGGTAAATGGGAAGAATATTTGTACTTAGTTGAATTTGCTTATAATAATCATTATCAAGATTCAACAAAAATTAGTTCTTTTGAAATTTTATATGGTAGAAAATGTAATACACTTGTTTCATGGAGTAATCCTGTAAATAGATTGATGATATGACCAAATATGTTAAAATACATGGAACTAATAGTGAAACGGGTATAGATAAAAAAATGAAAGTAGCTCAAGAAAGGAAAAAAAATTATGTTGATTCAAAAACGACTCCAAGAGAGTTGAATGTTAGAGTTCATGTCTATATTAGAGTTAAACCTAAAAAGAGTTCTTTATGGCTAGGAAGGTATACAAAGTTATCACCTATATATTGTGGCCAATTCGAGATAATTTCTCTAATAGGACCATTATCTTTTCAACTTGCACTTCAAGCTATGGTAAAAGTACATGATGTGTTTCACATTTCATTATTGAAAAAGTATATACATGACCTTACTTACATTGTTGATTGGAAAATGGTACAAGTGGAAACCATGGGTGAGTTACCAATAGAGCCATATTATATTCTCAACAAGAGGGAACTTACACTCTACAATTGAGCCATAGGACAGGTAAAGGTGCAATGGAAGCACCTTAATCCCAAAGAGGATACTTGGAAAATGGAGGGTAATATGCATGACTCATATCCATTTTTGTTCCAAAATGGTATTGATGAAAACAAGTTCTAAGGGGGGGTGTATGGGATATCCCACAGCTTATATTTTAGTTATTATTTTTATTGTTGTTTTATTTTACAATTTTAATTATATTTCCAAAAAAATACAAATTGGTCAAATGGCCAAAATTGAATTGTAAGACCTTATTAATTTTATAAAATAAACACATGTGGAGAAGGGGCACATGTTGAAGTGTCTGTTAAAAGAGGGAGTTAGGAATCCAAATGGGTTGGAGAAGTGGCAGTAGAACTAAGACAAGTTGTAGAGTTAATTTAACTTCAAAAAGACACATTCCATATTTATAGGAGAATCTGTGAATATGTGTATAGTTCAATTTGACAGGTGGTTAGTGAGAAGGAGGCTCAAGAAAACTATCACAAGTCCTAGGAAAAATAAAATAAGTCATGAAAAGGGAATGGGATTCCATACCCAAGAGAGATGAATTGGATAGCTAGAGAAAAATCCATGCACAATAATACTTGACACAGTAAAAATTCTACAAATATTACTCACAACATTGGAGCTCAGATTTCTACAAGAGGCGACATAGGTAGGACCCTAGATTCAAAACTCATCTAGGCCATGGATTACTTAAATAAATTCTAGGCTTGATTCCAAATGAATTTTTGTTTTTTTGTTTTGAATTATTTATGAGCTTTAAAAGTTGTATTTAGAATGTTGATCCCCACCCTTCTAGTTGAGATCTGACCACGAATTGTTTCCTTTGATGCGCACCCAGCACTATTTAAATCTTACTCTCTTTCAAAGTCACTAACTCTCTTTCAAAGTCACTAACTCTCTTTCAAAGTCACTAACCCAAGCTATGAATTTAAATGGATTGATCTACGATTTTACTTGGTTTATCACTCAACCCTTTTTTCTCCCACTTAGCGATTGATGGTAGCGCTCTACGATTTTTATCCCTTTTTGATTCCTTTCTTTTGGCGTTATTTTTCTGCAAATTGTTTTGAGTATTAAACCCATGCTCCCTCCCTTCATTATTTGAGATGTCATGTTATTGTTGTGATGTTCTGATGGGTACTTTTACTCAGCTTTTTACCACTCTTCACTCAGATATTTAATATTTTACTCAACAATCTTACCCTTTTTACTTAGAGAAATTTACACACCGTTACCTATGCATTCTAAGTGTATTTCACACCTAGATTGTAGGGAAAATTGCCCGTGCTTTTACTAGTCAATTCCTTTGATCTTCTTCAAGGATTATTCTGCTCATAATTATTGCTTCCTCTGGGAAGGTGCAAGTAGAAATCATTGAAGATAAAAATAATCATTGGGTAAAATGCAACAAATATATCAGACTTCATACCCCATTCAATCCATTAATTGATGAACTTTCTGCTTCTTAATCAAATATTAGGTGGTTGATTAACAGTAACTCATTCCACTAGTCAGTATGCAAGTCGTTGACATCGCACAACAAGTTTTTGGTTGATATTGCCCATGTGGGACATTGACAATCTCATTGGCACCAAAAAATTGAAGTTTTATTTTTGGAATGTCTTCTCTGAAAATCTGTTGGTGCTCCTTGTGTTTTTCTCCATTTTTTCAATCTCTTTGACCATCTTGATTTCCTATGAAATTTTGGGCATCTAACCTGTTCCCCTTCCTTCCACAACCTCTATGAAATTGTTGTGAGAAATCTGTGAAATGATGGGCATATCTCTGCGTTTTTGGAACCTTCACACAATAAAATTTCTCCTCTGCATTTGCATTAAATGGGTCGGGATGGTATCCACGTTGATCACCTACCCAAAAAAATCTATGTTCGTCTCTGCGCCTTTGGGGGGGGGACTTTAACCATGTGCCTTAACTAGTGGGCCTAGCTTACTAATTTGGGTTCTCTACGTCTTCGGGAAGGCGACCTCGCATATGATAATATTTATTCTGTCCAATCATTTCCAAGACCTTCTTACCCTTAATTAGACTATAAGACCCATACCCCTTGGGTTATTCCAATCCTTAAGTACTTGTTAGATGTGTGGAGATACTCGTC
>JASDQU010107360.1:165292-176150 GCA_032191745.1 Picea mariana
TATATATATATATATATATATATATATATATATATATATATATATATGAATATATGTATATATGTAGAACCTAATAGGGCCAAAGACTTTGAAATGCTACTACACCTAAGATTGATTTATGAGCAACTAGACAACTTTTACTGCTATAATAATTGATTTTATTTCTGCAATTTAAGTAAGGCTAATAATTAATTCCCCCTTGAACCTAAGTCAAAAGGGAAGGTATGATAGTTGACATCCTAATGGAATAAAGGTTGAAGTATAATGATTAATTTTTTAGATACTCGTGCCATGAATTTAATCTTGATCGATGACTAGTTAAGTAAATAGACTCTTTGCATGCATTGAAATTTATTGTAATGTATGTTTGTTTAGACATTAGATTTATTGCGCACAATGAAAACAATATGTAAAGAATGAATGCTTAGACATTGGACTTCTTTCCCTATAAAAAAGTTTTTGATGTGTAACGACTAAGTAAATGGGTTCTCTCGGGCCCTTGAATAAATGTTGATACTGAATGGATTGAGTGATTATTTTGTCTCCACCTTAATTTAATTGATAATTACATGCGCCATGATATATAGCTATGTGTTAATGGACATGTGTGTGGTTAATTTTGGTGCCATAAAAATTTAATTAATATTTATCTTGTGTCCTTGATTATGTTGGGATTAAATAATTGGATTTCTTGCGCATTGGAATAATGATGGATGTACCGTGATTTATCTTTGATTACTCCCATGCATTGCATTAATGGTGATCTAGGAATAGTTTAGTATTAAAATTTACTTGCACGCCTTAATTTAAGTGGGTTGTGATTCCTTCGTAATATATCTCTTGTACCTTGAATTTAATGTTGATCACTCTTGTGTCGTGAATAAGTTGCTAATTAATCTTGCACCAGGAAATTATGTAGATGTATGACTGATTTAGCAACTAGTTCTCTCTTGCGCCATTAGTTAAGTTGACATGTGAATGTTATAGAATTGTTTACCGTCGCACACAATGGATATTTAAATGTTCATGTATAATTGACAACGATGATGGATACCCTTGCACCATGGTTAATTGATGTTTAGGATTGATGGATTGATGAAATGGTTGATCATAGATGTTGTTGATTTAACTAGTTGCTTGGATTGTTTTTGTTAGTGGGATGTACACACCTCCTTGTTCCTCAGAAAAATCCCCAGCCCTAAGACCTTAAATAGTTAAAATCAATTGGAACCTGAGCTTGAGCATTTCTTATGTGTCCTGGAGGTCCTAACCTTGCAGGGTAGGTTGGGAGGGTAGTCATTTTATATTAATTATCTAATTTAATGTTGTTGTAAATCACTTTAAGATATTATGATGTGATAATATACTACGCTATTTATGTTTATGCGTCTCTATCCTTTATTGACACATTGATTTTGTCGTTAGTCATTTCCATGATGAGTAGTTAATACATATTTACTTGTGGTCTTGTTTAATAGGCACTATCATGATCATGTGTTGATGTTAATTTCTTAATGCAAAAAAAAAATTACCTTTTGTGCTTCGAATTTTCTTAGGCGTAATAGAGGGTTGTTACCTATGGTATCAGAGTGAGTTCAAACCCGCGACTTTGGATCATTATGGCTTCCACTGTATTAAGCAATTGATTAATAATTTATCACTAAATAAATTGAATTTTGTCCCTGTAGGCAATCATGGTTAGAGAACGTCATAGAGGCAGGTGACATTTTTTTGAAGGAGGAGGAGAGACACCTACAATAACATCCACCCTAGAGGGGTCTAACCACTAAGGAGAAGAACAAGTCATTGGACATGAGAACATTTCTATGGGGGATGTGTTTGGGTTGATGAAGTCCTTTTAGAGGATTTCAAAGGCCTTCATTAGACGTCTATATTTAGATGAGGCCAGGGCACCTGTACCCCCTGAGGGTCCACAACGCACCCTAGTTAGTACTGGTAGCATTTGCCAAGAACTCGAGAAGGTAAAGTTTCCCGAGTTCTTGGGTGACAGAGACGACACAGCCGCCAAGGCATGGTTGGAGAACATGGCGATGTGTTTCTCACTTCGCAAATACACCTCCAACATGAAATTCTTCATGGAGGTATTTTAGTTCAAGGGGATCACTTTTCTATGGTGGAAGATGCTCCTGCCACAACTCAATATGGTCGTTGAAGACATGCCATTTGATATGTTCGATGAGTGGTTCTCGTAGAGGTATTTCTCTGAGTAATTCATTGAGAGCCAACTCAATGAGTCCAACACCTTACGACAGGGTGTTCGTAGGGTTCCCCATTATGAGGCTCATTTCATGGATCTTGTAACGAGCCTTCTCGTTATGACAACAACCTCACATAAAAACTGCAATTCTTTTTTTGTGTGTGTGTGTTTAGGAAGGTAGTAATGACATTATACTCAACATCGCAACACGACGATGAACACAATGCATGAAAATCACGCCACAAAAAACATAACGACCTAACATAAAAGTACATCAAGCACCTGGAAGCAATGTACGACATTCAACTTACGAAGAATAAGAATGACTACTCGCTTGTTCTCCCCTCCAATGGTTAGGACCTCCAGAACACATAAGCAACGCTCAAGCCTAGGTTCTCATTGATTTTGACCATTTAAGGTTTCAAGGGTCATGACTATTCTGAGGAACAAGAAGGTGTCTACATCCCACCCGACACAAGCAGACCAAGCCTACTAAGCTAAGGACAAACATCCAAACAACCCAACACACCAAAAATTAATTACACAAGACACTATAACCCTTACAGTGAACAAAACCAATCACATTTAATGTTTACAAACCAAGTACTGTAACATCCTGCTCTGGCGCACCGAGAAAACTTATTTTTTGAGGACACTTTCTCGCAGTGATCTGGAGTTTTATGATAAGAAAACATTTATCCTTGATTATGATGCGATATGATAGATGACATGATGTTTTACTGCTTTGACATGGATAGGCACTATTGACTAGGTTTTACTAAGTGTGCATGGTTTTGATCTTGAGGATGCAGAGGCATCGACGAGACCCCTTGGACTTCGGATCAAGTCAGGGAGTGTGCTTTGGGGTTGATTGTTTACTGTGATTTTAGTATATTTGATTTGACGATATGATGTGGAAATGTTCTGATGTGATTGTTGATGATGCAGGCTGACGATAGCTTCCCGACCAAACTCACATATGGAGTAAAGGGGCCACAGACAATGTCCAGAGAGGTTGAGGGAGAGGTGTGGACAGTATCCCTGCCACAACCTACTAGCACTGCCACCATGGCTCGAACTATAGGTTAACGATTACCTAGTTCAAGAGGATCCACGATGCCGTGAGGGTAGACTGGGACAGTCGCTCACGATGATTTTAAGGGGCATGCAATAAGGAAGGGGCCTTATTCATTAGAGCCCTTAGTCTCCCACAAGTTCACCTAGTAGAGTGTTGACTCTAGGGGTTATAGATGTCTACCAATCAGTCAAGTTGGTGAGTGGCACCCTTGGAGCACGTGGTGGATCCTGAAGGGAACGTCGGGCAAAAGAAACACAAGAAGCGAGTGGCACCCTTGGAGCACGTGGTGCATCCTAAAGGGCATGCCACGCAAAAGAAACAAATGAAGCGAGTGGTACCCTTGGAGCACATGGTGCGTCGTGAAGGGAACGTCGCATTGATGTTGATGAAGGAACGAATCTAGATGGCCCTAAGACTTTTAACACATAAAGGAATTCTTAAACAACTTCCCTAAATATTTTCCGCCCCGTTCAGAATCTAAATCTAAGTCTAAAACTTCTCTAGGGTAAAATCTAGTCTAACCTTTAGAAAAAGACCCTAAGAATAAAAATAAAAATTTAAACTAAAACCCACTTAAGTAATAGTTTAGTCTTCATAAAATTCTTGGGGTAAATGAAGAGAGTAAGAATTTAATTAAAACTAGTGGATTCAAAAATTGCAAAGAAGAAAATATTTCTTAACTTGTGAAAGAACAAAAGATCTTAAATAAATAATAAAAAGGGAAAGATTTAATAGCGTAACTTCCATTTTGGCTTTCATAAAAAGGGGAAATAAGGGAATAATAAAAATTAGGAAACTAAGGAATGGAGGAAAAATAACAAAGGAAAGAAGGGGACATATGGTAAAAAGCAAGGTCAACATAGTAAGGAATCTGCAATTAAGAGCTTTCTAATTTGAGCTAATTTAGCAACTTCTTTTTAGGGAAATTATTTAAAACATGTAAGGGGATGTATGAACACTTAGGAGGAAATTTAGGAGCAACTCTAGGTGGGTGACATAAATGAGTCAATTAATAATTTAAAGAAAATAATTTTTGGAGGAAAGTTAGGGATAAATGACACTTGTACGATGGATAAATTTTAGATGATTTCATTAAAACTTAAAATTAAAAGGGATTTAGGGAAAGTTTGAAGGGATAAAACTCTATAAAAGAAAGGGAAGAGAAGGAAGAAGGGAATCAGTTGTTAACGTAACGTTACACTGCTAGAATTGTGACTTGACTGATTACCTGTGGAGAGTTGGGATTTTCCAGCTTGGATAGGAGTGGTAGCTCGGCCTTGTGAGGCGATATAGGAAGCTAGACGGACCATCTGGATTGTGTGTGGCCCCTTTGCAGCTCGGGGGGCTAAGGGGNGGGGGAAGAAGAGTACCCCTAGCGATTGGCTGGGAGGTACCGGTGTAGTCTCGACGGTCAGTGAGGGGAGCAGCACGGAGAAAGAGCGGTACAGAGTGCGCAGTCATCATTCGAGGCAGGAGTTAAGGAAACAGTATGTTTTTCATTTTGCATGATAGAAAGTATTAGGACCTTGGCCCTCTCTTATTGTTATCAACATTTTTGTATTGGCATTGTGAGATGAAAAATACTTAACTTCAATCTACTTGGGTTCTCGTTGGATTGATTGGTTTTCTTGCCTTGTTCTTCGGTGATTGAAATTGTGTTACAATTATAAAATATTTCTTCTTAATCTGTTGTTGCATGTCGGTTGGGATAAAAGAGATTTTACGGCTGTGTTTATATATGACTAGGGGCGTTTTATATCACTGTGGGTGTATTACACATTACAATGGGCGTTTTTATGTTAATGGGGGCGTTTTATATCACTGTGGGCGTAATACACATTTAAGTGGGCGTTTTTATGTTAATGGGGGTGTTTTACACCACTGTGGGCCTTTATATATTACAGTTGGCATATTTATATTGATGTGGGCATTTTTATATATGTCTATGGGTGTTATTAATGATGGGGGCATTTATACATTATTGTAGGCATTTTGTATTGCTGTAGGCATTTATAAATTATGGTGGGCGTTTTTATATATGGCTATGGGTGTTTGTAATGATGGGGGCATTTATATATTACTGTGGGCATTTTGTATTGTTGTAGGCATTTATAAATTATGGTGGGCATTTTTATATATGACTGTGGGCGTTTGTTTTAATGTGGGCATTTATATATGTCTGTGGGCGTTTATATCTGACTGGGGGCGTTTTTAAATATGGGTATGAGTGTATTGGCATTTTTGTTTTGTAAAATTAGTTCCGGGAATTCGTTTTGCCAATGAGTGTATTGGCATTCCATTTGGTAAAATTTAGTTCTGAGAATTTGTTCTAGCAATGATTGTAGTGGCATTTTTGTTTTGTAAAATTTGTTCTGAGAATTCGTTCAGGAAATGAGTCTATTGGCATTCTGTCTTGTAAAATTTAGTTTTGAGAATTCGTTTTGGCAATGAGTGTAGTGGCATTTTTGTTTTTGTAAAATTAGATCTGAGAATTCATTCTGGAAATAGTTGTATGGGCAATTTCGATTTGTAAATTTAGATCTGAGAATTCGTTCTGGAAATAGTTGTATGGGCATTTCATTTTTGTAAATTTAGATCTAAGAATTTGTTCTGGCAATAGTGGTATGGGCAATTTCGTTTTGTAAATTTAGATCTGAGAATTCGTTCTGGAAATAGTTGTATGGGCATTTCGTTTTTGTAAATTTAGATTAGAGAATTCATTCTGGCAATACTTGTATGGGCATTTTTGTTTTTGTAAATTTAGATCTTAGAATTCGTTTTGGCAATAGTGGTATGGGCATTTTCGGTTTTGTAAAATTAGATCTGAGAATTCGTTTTGGCAATAGTTGTATGGGCATTTTCGTTTTTGTAAATTTATATCTGAGAATTCGTTATGGTCTTATTATGGCTATATTGGCTTTTTGCTTGAGATTTTTACTTCTTTATTGGTGAATTTAAATTCATGATTTATCCATTGAAAAAGAGAGCTAGTCAATAGCATAGATCAGTCAACACATTTTCGGGTTCCAGAACTCACCCTATAGATTCTCTGCCTTTCGTTGATTAATTAAAATATATATCTAGTTATTCTTTTAATGAATGTCTTATTATGTTCTTAATTAAATCTAATTCTTAAGAATTTAGTTACCACTGTATCAATTCATTATTGTTGTCGTTTAAGTGTAACTCATTCCATTACTATTAGTTGAGTTCCTTTATTTCATTGGGGACATAATTAATTATTATAAATGAAACATGAATAAGTATAACACTTGGTCATGATGATTATTGTTGAAGCAATGCTCGGTTGATAATGGTATAGGGTTTTTATTGATATTTTGTCAAATTGACCAGTTATATAGAGCGGTCTCGTTTTCTATGGTTATAATGGAGTAGATCTATCTTTTTCCTTCCATAGAGTATTGATATTTTATATATCGTGTTGATTTATTTTATGGTAAATTTATTGTAACTTCATTGCATTGGTAGCATACAAGGAGTAATGTGATTGGTGATTAATGTTTTAGTTGCAAGGTTATTATAACATAAGATGTGAGGTTGTTAAGATAATGTTATTGTAATTTTATGGTATATGTAACATATAGGATGTATTGACATTGTTAATTAATTTCAGGGTTAGTACTATAATTGGAATTGTCCAACCTCACAGTTGTATGATATCCGACTCTTCGATTTGATAAAGCTATTCGCTCTGTATATAAGTCTATGTGTGTGATTATTTTCTGTGTAAAGAATCCAGTGCCGTATCAAGAGTCTCGGGCCCTTTCAAGGCAGGGTTTCCACTCTTGCGACACACCTCTAAGGTCGTATCAGTAGTCTCGGTCTCTTTAAAGATAGAGTTCCCACCACTGTGACCTCCTAACAGAAATTACTAGTTTCTTCCTGAGTAGTCGGCCAGGAGCCTATCTGACATTCTCTGTCTCCGGAGCAGAGAACTAAGATTAAAGGCCCTGCTTTCCTGTGCAGAAATAGTAAAATCTACTACTATGGATTCTTCCATCTGTGTTCATACTGTACATAACACAGTATGTCATTTAATGCTTGCAGTTACTTGTTGTGCACCTTATGTCTATGGTCGTTTAGTGCTTGCAGTTACTTGTTGTGCGCCTTATGTCTTCTTGTTGTGATCATCGTGGTTGCATCTTGTTAGTTGTCGGGTGGCGACATAGACTCAAGTGTGTCTGTTTCCTTTTTACACGCGTGCACACAACTTAAACGAAAAAAAAAAAAATTGCACGTGTTATCAAAGTTGTTGTCGTAACGAGGAGGGTACTACACATGGTATCAGAGCGGGTTCAACCCGCGACTTGAGATCGCTACGAATTTCATTGTTATGATATTATTATACTATTTTTGATTGAGTTGATTGTGTGCGTGAAGGTGATCATGGTTAGAGGATGTCGCGGAGGCAGGCGATGGGGTGCTAGGGGAGGAGGCGCGATGCCTCCAGTAGTATCCACACCTGAGGGGTCTAACCCCCGGGGAGACGAGCAGGTTCTCGGAGAGGAGCATATAGCAGTTGACGATGTAGTCAGGATGATGAGATCCTTTCAATGCATTTTTGAAGCACTGATCAACCTTTTGGACAAAGATGCGGCCATGCCACCGGCACCCGCTGAGGTTCTACCACACGCACTAACCATTACTAGTAGCATCCACCGTGAACTCGAGAAAGTCAAATTTCTCGAGTTCTTTAGTGCCCGGTACGGTGCAGCCTCTGAGGCATGGTTGGAGAACATGGCGATGTGCTTTTCACTTTGCGATTATACCTCCAACATGAAGGTCCACATGACGGTCTTTCAACTGAAGGGGAGCCCTCTTCTATGGTGGAAGACGCTCCTACCACAACTGAACATGGTCGTTGAAGACGTGTCATGGGAACTGTTTGAGGAACGGTTATGAGAGAGGTACCTTTTAGAGTAATTCATTGAGTGTCAGCTCAATGAGTTCAATGCCTTACGACAGGAAGGTCGTACGGTGCACGAGTACGAGGCCCATTTTATGGAGCTACTCTGGTATGCTCCGCACCTTAACATGGAAAAACTTAAGGTCAACAGGTTCGTGTTCGGCCTTAACGGTAGTCTACGTGCAAAGGTTAGGATTTTGATGCCTCAAACCTTGCACGAGGCCATCTAGAAATCCCTCATAGTTGCGGAGGAGCTTAACAGTGGGGGTCATACTAGGACACTAGCGAAACTAGCAGGGCAGGGTTCATCTGGAACACCACAACATCAGACACTAGTGAGACATACGCTAAGATATCATGGCTTCCATAGGGGATCCACTTTCAGTACACCCCGGTGACCTCCTCCTCAACAGCGGACACCTTATCGGGGACCTCCACATCAACAACAACATCGCCCACTGCAACAATAGTTTAGGCCTATTCAACAGAACAGACTGGGGTTCCATGCCAGTGGGCCGACATCTTCTACTTTGGGTACTAGGACTATTGGCCCGAAGAAGGGGTGTTGGACGTGTGGGGAGCCACACTACCAGTGCGACTGTCCTGTGGAGAGGACTAAAGTGTCTGGATCGGCTAGACCCACTACAGTGGGCGACATGGGCAAGGCCCATCGGATTCATGCAGTGGAAAATAACCACCAGGATGAGCACCAGTCGACTATGCTCGAGATGAGAGGTACCATCGCTGACCAGACCCTTAGTGTTTCGATAAATCCCGGTGCTACTGAGAGTTTCATTTTTGGTGCAACGCTAAAAAGGATTAAGGTAAAGGAAGTCGATCAGAATGAGTTTATCTTTGTAGAGATGGATTCAAAATACAAACAAAAGGTTGGGAGAAAAGTTATGGGTTGTGCCCTTAACCTGGGAGAGTTTTTCACAAAGACCAACTTGTACGTTACGATCTTAGAATCTTACGATGTCGTGATTGGTATGGATTGGTTGGAATCACATGAGGCGATACTCAACTGTGAGACAAAACGGTTGAGCTTGGTTGATGACGAAGGACAGAGACGTGTGATTGTAGGATGGAACCAGGGAGTTTCCCTGAGGTTCGTCTCTTCCTTACAATTACGGAAGAGTATGCGCAAGGGGTGTAAGCTTTATGCGATCCTTGCGCTAAATGAAAGGGGAGTAACAGAAGGTATAGAACACCTTCCGGTGGTGAGAGAGTTTGCAGACGTATTTATGGAGGAGTTACCTGGGATGCCACCGGAGAGAGAGTTGGAGTTTACCATAGACCTGAAATCGGGGACCGAATGGACAACAAGAATGCTTTATTGGATGTCGACCCTGGAGCTACAAGAGTTGAAAATGCAACTGAAGGAGTTGTTGGACCTGGGACTGATACGTCCTAGTGTGTCATCGTGGGGGGCGCCGATTATTTTCATACGAAAGAAGGACAGATCATGGAGGCTTTGCATTGACTACCATCAACTGAACAAGGCTACAATCAAGAACCAGTATCCCTTGCAGAGAATTGATGATCTGTTCGATCAAATGAAGGGTGTGACGGTGTTCTCCAAGATCGATTTGTAATTAGGGTAGCACCAGTTACAGATCAAGGAGGATGACGTCCCTAAGATTGCCTTTAAGACGAGGTTTGGACACTATGAGTTTACTATTTTACCATTTGGACTGACAAACTCCCCAAGGGTATTTATGAGTTTGATGAACGGGGTGTTCCGCGAGTACTTGGACAAGTTCGTCCAAGTATTCATTGATGATATTTTGATCTACTCTCGAACGATGAAGGAGCATGAAGAGAACTTGCAGTTGGTACTACAACGTCTACGAGAGCACAAATTGTATGGGAAGTTGTCCAAATGCTCTTTTTATCAATCGAGGATTCACTATTTAAGGCATGTCATGTCCGCCGAAGGTATCACTGTGGATCCAACAAAGGTTGAGGCTATTATGGAATGGCCTGCGCCAATGAATGTCACAGAAGTGCATAGCTTTATGGGTTTAGAAGGATATTACCGATGGTTTGTCGAGGGATTTTTGAAGATATTAGATCTGATCATAGAATTGTAAAACAAAAACAAGAAGTTTGTTTGGATCGAGAAATACGCGAAAGCATTTTCGAGGATTAAAGAGTTGTTGATGACAACACCGATATTAAAGGTCTCTGACATGGACGCAGACTTCTTGGTATGCACAGACACATCCAAGGAAGACTTAGGCGGAGTCTTGATGCAATACGGACAAGTGATTGCTTACATTTCAAGGAAACTGAGAAGACATGAGGAGAAGTGATGGACCAACAAAAGCGTTGGGAGGAATTCTTGCCACTAGTAGAGTTTTCTTACAACAACAGTTACTAGAGCACCATTAAAATGGCACCTTTTGAGTTTCTTTATGGGAGACTATGTTGAACGCGCTTGAGTTGGGATCGGCTTGAGGATAGGGTCCTGGTGGGACTAGAAGCGATCGAAGAAATGGAAGAGAAAATGCAAACCATAAGACAAAGGATTAAAGAAGTGCAGGATCGATAGAAGAGTTATGTCGATGCGCACTGAGTCGACCGTAGTTACGAGGTCGGTGATCGAGTCTTCTTGCGGGTTAAACCGCATAAG
>JASDQU010107360.1:235736-258612 GCA_032191745.1 Picea mariana
CAAATTTTTTAATGAAGAATTTATTATTTAAGCTTTAATAAATTTAAAGGATTTTTTCAATAAAATAGGGACTAGCTGCTTTGCAGCTATTTCCGTCGTTTATTATACCCTCCAAGAATAAGAACTTTTAATACTAACAACAATTAGCAGGAAGCTGGACCGAAAGAAGCGACGGAGTGAGATTAGTACAAATATAAAATATGCTGTAAAAATAACTGGCATACATGCAAAAAGGAAATGCACAGTCAGAGGATGTGTCGCAGATAACATCATGATGTTGTGTAGGAATAACGAAACAACTATACGTGTTTAAGCAATCGAAACAACGACAAGGAGAGGATAGTGACAATCACATGAGATTAATCATATATGTTGTGTTTAATTTGTCCACATAATCATACTGACATTGTATTGAGTACTATGGTGATGATTCCAAAAATTTAACCATCGTTCCTAAGACTTCAAATACAATCACCAATCATAATCCAAAAAATCATTTATAAGTAATTTGAAATTAAATTTATTTTCAAAACTTTGGTTATAATTTTCATATAAAATAAGTCAATTTTAAAATAATATGTATTTGATGAAGAATATACCATGTTTATATGTACTTATAATAGCTACCTCTAAGGTCTTCCACGACACCCATCGAGCATGTGCACTTTTTGAGAATATTTGGTTACAGAACGGACAAAGAGTATAGGGAGGAAACAATTGGTAGGGAAAGAAAAGATATTTAGGTGTGGGAAGTATAACTTTGGGGAACAAGGGTGATGTGCGAGTCTAAAGGGGAACACATCTTTCTACCCTAGCGATGAATGATGAAAAATTGGGTTTTGTTTGGTAAAGGTGGGGAAACTTGGGAGCATGCCTAAGGAGTAGACCTATCTTTTCTTAGAAGCATAGGCATGTTGGGGAGGTTGGAAGACCCATCAACACACCCACTAAGAATTGCAATAATCGACACAAAGAATGGGATGTGTGCCCAAGTATGAGGTGTATCAATCCAAGAGACAAATAATCGATAAGCAGTGGAGCACATGTGGTTAAATGAATATAATAAGTCCATAGAAGGGCATGATATTCGATTAAATGTGATGATTTTTGAAGGAGTGCAACATACCCAAAAAATAAAATGTTTCACAAATGTATCGCTCTGAACCCGTATAAAGGAAAGGGTGCACAACCAAACATACCATTAAAAACAAATGAAAGCAAGAAACATGATATTGATAGATATTATCATAACAACATCAAATATGAAAGAAGATGGTTGACTAGCAAGAAATGATTTAAGTGATTAGAGGATGAACATGCGCTATATGAAAACGATATCAAGTTCAAGAGAACCTCATTATAGAATGTCATCATTATGGTTTGTATGTAGAGAGAATGTTACAACTAGAGACCATCATAATAGAATACCTTTAACATTTTTACTTATTCACCATAAGTGTATTTATATATAATTATGAGATAGTTAAAGCATAAGTGTATTTATATATAATTATGGGATAGTTAAAGCATTATGTTTCTCGATATTATTAACAAACTTTTTTTTTATTATTTATAAATAAATTATAAATACAAATTGTTTATTTATTATAAAATTATAAAATTATTATTAATTAAAATACATATAATTGTAATTATATTTTTATAAATAATATTAATTAGTTATAATATTTTTATATTTTTATATTTACTCATCATGAAGTCCTCTACTGATATCATAAACATCTCCTCCTTTACCCAAAACCACACCGTGTATTGTACAATAAACTTCATCTCTTCAACTAGTGAAAGTGCAATTGTTTGTAGTTTGATCATAATTACTAAACTCACTTTATCAAAATATTCTAAAATCCAAAATGGTTATCTCTCAAAATCAAGTCATCATAATTGAATAGTCCAACAATCGTTTTTGAATTTTTCTATTTCTTATTTTGAATATCTTATTTTTGAATGAAGAATATATTATTTCTCTAAACACACCATTTTTTTTAGAATATATTTCACACTAATCAAACTATTTTGAAATAATGAAATTCATATTTTCTATAACAATGTTTCACCAAAAGGAAGAGGAAGATTACTCAAAATGATACTCTTCCACTAGCCATCATTGTATAATAGATAGATAATGACTTACTATTTATATATTATAGGAAATTTAGGCATTTACTTGCTAATGGTTCTTTATTTTATTTTTGTAATGAAGAAATATGATTCTGATTATGTTCAATTTAATATAGTTATTAATTAGTATGATATTAGGTATATAATGTTATGATTATAATTATATTATACAAATGAGTGTTTGTGTGAACGTTTACTTAAAGTGTAATAATAATAATAATAATAATAATATTAATTATTATTATTATTATTTATTTTTAAGGTCACGACTAAGACACAATAAATTGGTGTATGAGACCCTCTTATTTGTTGGACAAGGGACCCCCTCTGTTTATCGATTTGACTGGTAAAATCTACAAAGGTATACATACCCTACTACCCTCTGAATTTGAACTTGCAACTTTTTAAGAGGAAACACATGTTCTTAGGCCCACTCAAGTTGTATTATACATATATAATAATAAAAAATATAACAAACAAATATATAATCCATAATACATATCAATTTATATAACTGAAAAATAAGTTATAAGACACACAAATATATGATGTCTTAAAAACATTTAGCATAACAAACCCTACACTAACTTACGATATTATAAAAAAAAATTCAAAACATAGAGATTAAAGATTATTTCTTGAGATTTCCTGCTCCTCTCCATAATCCATAATGTTTAAATGATTATATCTTACATCAATTTATTTTTGTAAAATTTTCAATTTTTTCTCTATTCAAATTCTTTATGGAAATGTAGGTGACGTCATTCTATGTTGAAATATAAACCAACTTAGCATCTCTTATAACTTATCATAAAATGAAATGGTGATGCATATCTACATGATTAATCTAAGAATGGTAAACATGGTTCCTCAAAATACTTTTGAGTTCTCTGTATCACAAAACTGAGTTGTAACATCATTTTATAGAAGCTCAAGGTGACTAAGAATCTAGAAAAAACTCTTTTCATATAGCCTAAGTAAATACCCTATATACTACTTCATAAAGAAAATGATATAGTGGTATTTTTTTTATTACAACAAGTAATCTCACATATAGTCTAAATGTAACAACTCCTCTGTTATGTCATATAAGTATTTGAGAAATAGTGTGATTTTTTTTTGAAACATTAATAAACATCATTAGAACAGGAGAAACTTTATACCAGCATACATCAATAATACACATTCTATTTCTTTCAATCCATTTTAAAAATTAGATTTAGATACTTCTTTAAGCATGAAGGAATTTGTCACTTCACGTAAAATAAAATACAATTAGCCACCCAACCTATCCTGCAGGGTTACGAGTTCCAAGACACATAATCAACGCTCAATTATACGATTTGTCTGATTGATCTTGACCATTTAAGGTCTCAATATTGGAGATTGTTCTGAGGAACAAGGAAGTGTCTAATTCCCATAATTTCAATTCATTCCACAATTTAACTATAAATCAAAATGTTCTTAACTATCTTTATTAAAACAGAGAAGATCTGGTAACATGAAATTACTTCATCATAACATCATTGCATACTAATTCAATAATTTATCACCTTACTTATTTAAGGATAGGAATAAATTCCAGAAACATCAGGACACTAACCTTAAATAGTAAAACATAATCATTTTAATCGGCAATCTACCATTTATGACAATTTTAAATAACTTAGATACAATGAAGAAATAACCTATAAATCGGAGAGAGTCAATTATAAGAAAGAGTTTAAGTTATGTAAGAAGCCTGAAGCTTCTCCTCAGGTACCATGGTGCAAGACTTCCAAAGTCAACTCTACAAGTGTATGGACAGGCTCCTCGAAATCCCAAGTAAAGAAGAAACAATCCTTTGTATGTGCGTATATCCTCTCAAGTCGAGCATGGGTATCTAACCTTCAAAACTACAAAGCTTGGAAGAGACAATGTGAACAAACATAGGGGAGGTGAAAAATACACACTCAACAATTAGAATCTAAAGCTTACGAGGAATGTGCTAAGAGCGTTGGATTTCAAATTAAGGGAAATATCAAGGGGGACAGAGTTTACATGCTTCAATGAGGAACCAAAGGTTGAAATCCCTTCGAAGTGAACTAGTGGACATGATTTGATCATGAGGAAATCAGAATGCCCACAACCGTAAGATCAGACAAAATATGCACACTTATTAAAAGCCTTAAGATCTTCAGGCTTCACCACTTCGGCAGATACAAGTCACCTATTTTAAGAGATCCATGATGCCTGAAGTCATGAAATTATATACACTGTAGATCGGTGAAAGAATACTAGCCATTAGATCCCCAAGGGTTCGGACAATCGACTTAAAAGGTTCAAAAAGGTAAAGGGTGAAGGAAACCCCGAATCTTCAAAGTCTCAGAGTGGAGAATAGTTGTAGATCTATTGATCAAACAAGGTTCATTAGACCTATGATCCTTCATATTCGGAGATTCGATAATTAGGAAAATGATTCATGGTGTTAAGGTTAAGGGACTCTCAGAGTCCTGGATTCTGGAGTACATCAGTAATGTCGAATGTTGGGTAAACGTGTCTATAGATTCAACCATTTAAATTTTTGTCGTTCGGGAGATGTGTTGAAGTTTTAAAGGTGGGAATGGTCCAAGACTCTCAAAGTCTGAAGTTAATCCTGACCACTGCCAACGAATAATCAAGGATCGTCAGATTGAAAGTTTGACCTTCGTTACTTCATAGGAAAACCAGAGTTGCAAAGATAAATATTCGGAAGCCCGGAGCCTTGAATTACTGGAATGTTGGAGCCCCTTCTCAGAGCTCTTGACTGCTAACGTGTCAAATGCCACCTGTCACTTATTCCAGGTGACATGTGGAATTCATTTTGGGTACCTTGGGTTACGTCATCTGTGCTAAATCAAGTGACACGTGTCACTCTCATCTTGTGACACATCATCTAACTGACATCATGGATTCCACATCACTCTGGGATATATGAACCCAAAGTAAACCCAGTTCTCTGAAGGGTTGTATCTCTGAAACCAATTCTAGCTATAGATCGTAGCAATATAAAGGGATCCTTGATCTTCGAGTTAAACATGATTCAGTTATCTGGTTGAGTTAAGATGTAAAGGTTAAGGGTTACGAAGATCCTAAAGTTTCGAGCTTCCAGATTAAAGGAGATTCACAGATCTAGCGAACAACAAGGACCATTAGATCTTCAATTTTGAGTCCTTCGGAGAGTCAACAATTCGACGCTCCAGTGGAAATGGGTTGTTGAGTAAAAAGAGATCCCCGGAGTTCTGAACTCCAGAGTGGAATACAACCATTAACTAAGGTAAAGTGTAAATCATCATATATCCGAGATTTACGGTGGTTTGGTTACTCGGACGGGACGGTTTCTAGTTGTACAGGTGGAAAACCCCAAATTCTAGATTTTTTGTAGTGGATATCCACTGTAGAACTCGTAAGAGGAAAATCATTGTCATTCATTAGATTTGATGCCAAAATTTACAAAGGAAGGTGGTAGGGTATGGTAACCTACAACTTTTAGTCAGCTCATCTATGACCTAATTCGATCAATTATCAATTCGAGAGAGAAGGAGTGTTGATTTGAAGAAACCTCCAGAATGTCGGAGTTTCGAAGTCCCGAATAACACCCCTTAGGTCTAGCACCAGGTTTTGTCTCCCGGTCACATGCATAACTTGGTTTAGGAAAAAGGGATAACACTCGTATTGGAAGTAAGTAAAAATATTCCCAAAAACCCGAGAATGGGCATCCCACAAATCTTGAATTAAATGGATTTAATTAACAAACGTTTTACAAAAATACATGCCCCTAGAGACTTTGGGTAAAAACAAATCTAATATGAGAAAAACAATAACCCAGGGTTTAACAATTTCACAAAATTATACCATTCGACAGAATTGATTTATCATAGGCTTAAAAAGAAGTGGGGCATAGTTTTCATATCTGAAATACAATGACATAGATCCCATCATAAAATTCGTTTAGTAATTAATTAAGTTCAATAGAGAATCAAAACATAACATTGGAACAATCCTTAGTTTACCAGAGAAATATGCGTTGTTAAAATTTCCTAAAATAACTCAACTGTAACTCTAATCATGATATTCAAGTAAGGATTGAAATATAGATTTAACATAAGCATTATGAAATATAAGAATTAAATATACAATTAGGATCAAGCCACTCATACAGAGTTGTTAAAACGTCTGAAATGTCCATCGAAGATTTTAAATAGCATTGTAACTGTTATTCCTTCATCAACAAAACTTAACAATTGTCATTAAGTAAATCTAGTGAATTTCAAAGGATCCCTAACAATATATTATAGTAATAGATTGAAATACAAATGAAATTTAGAATGTAAAATACCAGAACCAACAAATGTTGTGTAAGGAAGATGTCTTCAGAATATTGCACTCCTTCATTTCCTTCACTTTCTAATCATAGAGAATTCACTAGTACCTCCCAACCAATGCTAGGGGTAGTCTTCTTCCCCCTTATCCTCCCGAGCCACAAAGGGGCCACACATAGAAAAACCAACAATCTAGCTCCAAGAATTTCCCTTGCAAGGAAGAGCTTCCACTCTCTTAAAATTCTAGTAATCCCAACTCTCACAAGTAAAAATAGTCTAGTCAAAATTGGGCAGCATAACAATGCTCAGAAAAATCAGATCCATTTCCCTTCTTCAGAAATTTCTTTTACAACTTTTTATTCCATGACACATGTCTTCATACATAAATAATTGAATTTTTAGTTAATTTAATTTTGGATTACTCACTCACAAACTTGTCACATTCTCCCCAAGTTACACCAGTAATTACAAATTTTATTTTAATTGAAAATGTCAAATTGCCTCACATTCCTCAATGTGCTCCTATTTTTACTCCTAGGTGTCCCTTTATTCCTCAGATTCTCATTTAAGGAGTGTTCCTAACTAGATATTATTTAGAGTTTAAAAATGAGTCTCCTTCTAGTTAGACTAGAGTGGTTGGATTCTAGATTATATTCTATGTACAACCGACCTCTCTAGTTATTATTTATTTCTATTTTAAAATTCCTTTTTATTAAACGCATGCACACACATGTGGCTTTTATCTAGTCTCTAGATCTTACCAACCTTTTCCTAGTAGTACACTTATCTCAATTTTGAATATTTAAGATAGTTCCAAAATCAAAATTTAACTTTGGCCAATTCTTATACTCAGGCTCTGACTTTTGTTAGACTTATCAACTAGAATCTATCATTTAATTAATTAGTTAATTCAACAATGTCTACATAACTCAATGTTTTCTATGCCACCTAGATTTATTAACTCAAGTTTAATTATGTGGCATGCCCTTCGAGATGCACTTCTATGCTCCAAGGGTGCCACTCTCCTTAGACCTGTTTTGGAAGTTCTCTGACCCTTGGAATCAACACTCCACTTAGTAAACCTTGTGAGAGACTAAGGAATTCCAAGTAATAAGGACTCTACCTTATTACGAACCCCTTAGAAATCCTCGCGAGCAACGCTCTCAATCTTCCCTCATGACATCGTGGACATATTGAACTAGGTAATCGTTAACCTATAGTTCAGACCACGGTGGGATTTCTAGTAGGCTATGACAGAGACACTATCACACCTCTCCCTCAAATGTCTAGCTTCTCTGCATGGCCCCTCTACTCCTTATGTGACTCATATTAGCAAGTATCGTCAAGCCTGCATCCACTAAAAAAAAATTGTCCATAATTTTATATACATGCATCATATTGTAATAAATCATACATCATATGTGCATGAATTTAAATACTCAATAAATAAAATCCACTCCCTGGCTCAATCCATATTCCAAGGGATCCATCGATGCCATCAACATCCCTAACATGTCGTGTGTCATTCACACTCAATACGACTCATCAAAAGCTTCTGTCAATATATATATATATATATATATATATATATATATATATATCAATAAAATCAATAAGACAGTAACCCTCAATATCATCATATATAACCCAAAATCTGAATGAAATCACAATGTGTCATACCTAGATCACTTGCAAGCAAGATCCCTCAAAGAATAACTCAATAATGGTGTACATAGTAGAGATGGATGTTACACTAAACAAGTCTATGCAATAGAATTTATACATGTCAAAATAGTCTGAAATAGTTTGGAAATATTATAACAAGGTTATTTGGTCAGAGCTCCCTATAATCATTGGAAAACATGTTGAAGCCTAGGTTATATGGACACGGGGAAAAGCAATGAAATTTGGAAGAACAATTGATATGCATGCAAGGAATAGTAATGAAAAATTTAGTTTGAACATGTTACTTTATATATCAATTAACAAATGGCCATTCTTCTAAGAACTATCTTAGAGGATGAAAAATGTTTTCTATAAAGCACATATAACTAAAAATTAACTTTAGTGAAGGATAATACAATATTTCAAACAAGCCATTGCTTAATTTCCTTACACATTAGTTGTGTTGTCCTTTAGTTCAGGTAGTTGGACTTGTGTATTTTTTTGAAGAGTCCGGGAAATGAGTCAACATCCTAGAAAAAACATTGTCATTCTCTCCTTAAATTTTGTAAGCACAAACCAAAAATTGACAAGGAGTGAAGTATAAGATATAATGTTGTGTATAAATCAAGGATGAGATCCTCAATTTTATGACACTATTTGTACGCTCAATGAGTAGGCAAGAGGAAAAATATACATATCCAAACCATGTGATGATATGCTCAAAACTAAAGTGGGTTCTCTTCTTAGTTGAATATTCTCGTAGAGGTTGTTTTTAACCAAAATTAAATGAGTCATCTTTTTCATCAAGTCGTAAGTATTTCTATTTTTCGTTGTTGAATTATTGGTTCTAAATCTTAATAACCATTCCTAACCTTGAGAACCCCACCAGCAAGATCATAAGAAAGTCAGGCATTTATGCACTCAACCATTTTCGAGGTTGAGGGATCTAATATCCCACATATAATATCCCTCAAATACATGATGGTGGATGGATTCCATCAAAAGGGATATTTATTAGATAAGGGGTTTTGGAAAAATGATGTATCTACGAAGACACATGGTCGAAGGTTCTCATTTCCACATCCATCTAATAAAACTTGTATATAAATCCCTAACCCAATGCTATCTAGACATACTCTTGGAGGTGCATGTTATTTGACTATCGAAAGCGCTTGAGGAATGGATTGAAATTGAGTGATCAAGAAAGAAGGCAGTTGATGGACAAACAAGAGAGATTCCGAGGATAGAGAGGTATATTCTTACCTTTGTGATTATGAATAAGAACATGAATCTTGAATTTTCATATGCTGACAATATTGATCCGAACATCAATCGACATAGTTGTTAGCATTGCATAGTCTCTTGGGAGAAAAACTAATATCCATTTTATTCTTCAAGTTGTGGATGTTTGACTATTTGTTGGAAAAACGTCGTCTCTTGGGACAACCACTAATATACACACCATTGTTAATGTTGTACATGTTTTCCTATTTGTTGGAGAAACTATAGTTATATTAAAGACGTGGTCACCAAGGTATCTCACCATTAATAGCAAAAAAACTAGCATTCTTCCTTGAAGCAAATCCAAATTTTGAGAAAGTCGATATGCTTGTTAAGCACATATATTAATATAAATCAAGTAGTGGAGGTCAAACCATCACCTCTAGTAGCCCAATTATAGTTCCACCAACATAATAAAAGTAAGTATAGGAAAAGGTAGATCCCATTAAAATCTCAATTAGAAAGATAGAATGATATCATGTTTAAGAGCCGAGATCCTTAGCAATAAAACCAGTGGGAGTAAAGAACATAGTCTCTTCTATGTAGACACTTAGTTGGGTGTAGTTCACTGGGAGAAATAAACCGAACTATTGTCGAGTGGAAATATAACTTCCTTTTATTTATTTATTGTACCCTCCAAGAATAAGGACTTTGAATGCTAAAAACCATTAACAGGAAGCTAGACCCAAATAAGCGATGGAGTCAGAATAGTGCAAATACAAAATATTTTGTAAAAAGAAGTGGCTCACATGTAGAAATGAAATGCGCAATTATAGGATGCGTGGAAAATAACGTCATGATGTTGTGTAAGAACATTGTGGCATTTGCAAGGTTCGCACAATTGTAAGTGTGTAATCCATATATACAACTACAAAGAGAGGATAGTGGAAATTACATTAGGTTAATCATTTATGTTGTGTTTTATTTTCCCACATAACCATATGTTGATATTGTATTGAATCCTATGGTTATGATTTCAACAATTTAACCACCACTCCTACAATAAGACTTCAAATACCACCACTAATCATAATCCAAAAAATCATTTATCAATATTTTGAAATAAAATTTATTTTTGAAACTTTGGTTATAATATTCATATAAGATCGGTCAACTACAAACTAATATGCAGTAAATGAAGATATAATTTCTATATAACATTCCTATATGCACATATAATAACTACCTATAAGGTCTTCCAGGACACCCATCAAGGATGCACACTCCTTGGGAAGAGTCGGTTATAGAACGGAAGACGAGCAGAAGGAGAAATCAATTGGTGGGGAAAGCAAAGACATTTGGGTGTTGGAAGGAGAACCTTGGGGAACAATGTTGATGTGCAAGCCCAAAGGGGCACACACCCTTATACCTTGGCAATGAACGATGAAGAATTGGGATGCATTTTTCAAAGGTGGGGCAACTTGGGAGCATGCTTAAGGAGTGAACCCATCTACTCTTAGAAGCATGGGCATCTTCGAGAGGTTGGACGACCCAATCGACACACCCATGGAGAGTCTTAATGATCGACACAATGAAATAACACAAGGAAAGTGGTGCACTCCTAAGGATGGGGTGGATCGACACAAGAGACAAATGGTTGATAGGAAGTGGGGCACACAATCTTAGATGAGTTCAGTGGGTCCAAGGAGTGACACTATGTTCGATTGAGTGTGATAATTTTTGAAGTGGAAAAACACACCCAAGAGATGCAATGTTTCACACAAGTGTCCCTTGGAGTCGATATAAGGGAAAGGGTGCACAATAAAAGGATAGAATGAAGAAAAAGTGAAGGAAAGAGATGAGGAGATTTCAGTCTAGGTGAATTAGTGGAGCACAGGTTAGGCTACGACAAGGAGAAATGACAAGGGGAAGTATTGGTGTGATAGGACCGCAGGTCTAGACAATAATGATGTATTCAGGATAAGTGAATAGTGGGTGCATGAGTTCAAATTATATTTGTGGGATGTTAGAAGTACCACCATAACAAAACAAGGAAATATGACTAAATATATGACCATTTGACAACAAAATAATGATTAAAATGACTAAATATACTACCAATGGACATAAATAAATTAATAAAAATGACTAAATATGCTACCAATGGACAAAATCAATGAAAAAAATGATTAAATATACTACCAATTGATGACAATTAATGATCACAATGACTAAATAAATGACTACCATGACTAAATACATGACCAGTTAACAACAATCAATGACTAAATAAACAATTAAATATACGACCAAATTGATCAATCAAAACAACCAATAAATGGCGAAAATTTATTTAGTCACAAATTTGGTCGTGTTATAAATGACCAGAAATAAACTACTAATGGTCATGTGACCAAAATTAGTCATTTATATGCAATTTACAATAGTTTTTCTAGTCATTTATTGTTATTTTCTACTAGTGAAAGCATGAAAGGTGGAAAGACTTCCTCACAGAGCTTGACATGACCATTTACTATAGGTTGGGAAGGCTGGATGTTTTCATGGATTCCTTAAGAAAAAAGGAAAAAATCACTTTCCTAGAGGAGGAATACAAGTTGCCTAAATCATGGGGGTAGTCGGATTCTTATCTTGGAAGATTTGCATGATCACATCAAGTATGGGTTAGAGCACGATCACGCACTAAAGGACATCATGAAGTAGGTGAAGGAGGGAAAAAAGTTAATTTTTTGGAAACATGATGAATTGTTGTACTTTTGGGACCAAATATATGTCCCTAAGTCATCCAACCTCAGAAGGGAAATCGTGAAGGAACATGATAGGTTTCCTTGAACTAGATACCCATAACAATGAAGAATGATGGTGTTGTTGGAGAGAGGATAATTTTGGGAGTGGGTGAAGTAGGATGTGGAAGATTGTGTCCACACTTTCCTTATATTCTAAAAGGATAAGACGTACACATGAATGAGAGCATGGTTGTTGGAAACTTTACTGATTCTAGAGAGACCATGAAAACGTGTCTTAATGGAATTCATCACACAAATTTTGATGGTGCAAATACACAATGGAATTTTTTTTATGGTGGATTTATTCTCCAAGTATGTCATATTTGTTGCGACAAATATTCAATGCAACATCGAAGAAGTTTTGAAGTTGTTTTTCAAGCACATAGTGAATTATTAGGGTATTGCACTAAAAATTGTGTCGGACAAGGATGCAAGGTTCACGAGTAAGTTTTGGAAAACATTATTCAATATTCTGAGGATGAAGTTGTTAAAGATTTCATCCAACCATCCACATATACAAATGGGAATACTAAATGATTTAATGCACTTCTGGAGGACTACTCACATCAATATGTACAAGTGAATCGTATGATTTGGTTGAACTTGTTGGATGTCACCCAGTTTATCTACAAATTATAAAAGAGTTCAGTGGTGAGATATAACCCTTTTGATTTGATGAACAAAGAAAATCTTGAAACTTCCCATTTTGTAACATAAGGTTTATTATTCGATGAATCCATCAGTCGTAGGTTTCATGAACATTTGGTAGGGTCGATTGGAGATATCTTGTACACACATGACTAACATATAATAAAGAATGAAGGAGTGGGAGAATCATAGCAGGAATGACATAGAATTCCGAGTAGGAGAGTTGGTTTTACTCAAGTTGAGAAGAGATTAGTTCCCATGACCGAAAGGGATGGATCCATATCCCATGTTGAGGTATAAGGGACCTTTCAAATTTTATAATAAGATTGGAAACATCACCAATAGATTGGAGTTGTCATTCCACTTGTAAAATATTCATCTTGTCTTCCATATTATCTAATTTAAGTCATGCAAGAGGGACCCAGATGACCCAAGTCGAGTTGAACCATCCAGAGAACCAAACATGGTTGTAGATAAGTCATAGTTGTAGGTAGAGAATATCTTGGAACATCAAATCTTTGGCTAAGGAAGAGTTCAATTGCATGGGTAATTTGTCCATTGGAAGAAAAAACCCAATGAAGAGAATAGTTGGGAGATATAGGAGACCGTGTGGAAGTATGAGGACATGATTTGTGAGTTTTGAAAAATGTTACTATGGATCACAAGTGTTATTGAAGTTGACTGGATTCCAAAACGTTTAGTGGGGGAGGATTTCATTCCTTCGAGGACACACAAATATTGTTCATTCTCCTTTGGAGGATTCAACGATGAAATAGATGAAGAGCATAAGAAGGAAACAATCAGTGTGGAAAACAAAGACATTTGTGTGTAGGTAGGAGAACCTTAGGGAACTCTTGTGACGTGTGATCCCAAGGGGAACATACCTTTATTCCCTTTAGATGGAAAAATAATGCTTGATTTATATTTGGGAAAATGTTAGGCAACTTTGGAGCACACCCAAGGAGTGGATCTTTCTACACATGGTAGCATGGGCACATTAGAGAGGTCGGATGACCCCATTGACACACCCATGGAGAGTTGAAATGATCAACACAAGCTATTAATAAAATGAAAGGGACTTTCACCTAACTATGGGGCACATTGGTCCAAAAGAAAAAATTTTGATGGTCATGCAGGTTTAGATGGGTGGACTCGGTCCATGAAGGGGCTTGATCATCGATTAGTGTGACAGTTCAAGAAGGAGTGCAACACACCTAATAGACATAATTTTCCACGCAATTGTCACTTAGGTTCCATATAAGGGAAAGGATGCACAACCAGATAATATAATGAATGAAACATGAAGGAAAGATACATCGAGCTCTGAGGCTCGGTGCACTAGTGAGGTGTGCCTCAAGTAGAGAAAAAGAAAAAAGACAAGTGGAAGTCTTAGTGATCCAGATTATTTTGAGAATGAATTGAAGGTGGCGATATAATAAGTAAATCCACATAGATATTGCAATAAAAATAGAGATATAGTAATACAGAATTTCTATTAATGAAATAAATGTGAAGAAACTATAAAAATACTGAGTGAGTGAACTTGATAGAATGGTGGTAGCTTATGTTTGAGAAGATATTTGATGGCTACATTAATTCGCAAGAAGATGATCTTTAATGAGGCTCAAAATCTCTTTTTAACATAAATAACCAATGATAAAACCCTAAACATACAAAAATCTAACCCCAAAAGATGAAACACCAAAAGGTTTGTGGGCCCGGATGGGGGTAGTTGATATGTCAACCTCCCAAGTGTGTAAATTTTGCATACGATCTCTTTTTGGGGAAAGGGAAAATGAGAGATTGTTGGAAAGGTATAATTGATAAGAACACATTCTAATTGGGCTTGGGCCTCCAAAAGTCAAAAAAATGTTGTTTAGGGCCTCAAAATGCCCCTGGAAGTTTAGGACCCAAAAAAACGTAGAAAAACTACCAAGGTCAAAAAAACAAATTGAGCTAGTGGAATCGGTGGGTTGCCACCAATACCTACTTGGATCATTCCTCCCCCATTGCATCAAGGTACTGTGGGATATGGCGAAGATTTTGTTGAATTTGAACCTCAGTGAGTTACTTTCCTTGCTAAAGAAGTTGTCCTGGTTAGCTTCTTGAAGGCTATCATGAACTTGTTGTTGAAGGGGTTGGATCTATTCAACCAATATAGTTGCATGATATTCCTGAGTGTAGGAGTAATATGTCAGTGAATATGAAACATAAATATCTATATCAATGGGGGCTAATGGTTGTAAACCCAAGCACACCTANGTTGTGGCCAATAAAGTTATGAATGGTTCTTTTATAACTTGGATTGAATGGGAAGTGTGGAGGCACCCCCATAAGTGAAGAATGAATACCTTTGTGTTATTCTACAATCTTGTCACCTTGCTTCTATTGAATAGAAATGTATTTGGGGGAAGCTATAATGGTCGTAGTGTCCTTCTGTTCACCTTTTTATCAGATTGTGAAGAAGATAAACTTTGTTGTAAGAGAGACTACTTTACGACACTATTTGTCCATGAAATTACTCATAACTTCTTATGGTATCCTATGGAGTTGATCCCCTAGAGTAACAATGACACTATGAGGTCAAGACTCATAGACAACATGACACTTCCACATATATGGTTGGCATAATAGAACATCACAGACTTCCAGTGGGGAAACATCAAACAATACCTAATCATTGATGGGATTGATGTTGTAGGACGTGTGACATTGTTGGATGATGCAGAGATATCAGCCCTGGAAACGTTTCCTAGTGTTGTAAGGCTGCAGGCATCGTGTTTTCAACAAATCCAACTGCTTGAATACCTCTGTTGATATTAGGTTATTTTGGCTTCTGGTATGAAAAGTGAAATGCAACGAGGTCCCCTTCACGCACATATTTGAATGGAAGAGGATTTCCTCAACCTCACAATCCTAGATTTCTTCTTGTTGGATTGTTCTAGTCACAATGGTAGCAATGAGTTCTACATCAATGATCTATTTCCATTTATTATTTTTTGAATCAAATTATGAGTCGGGGATCAACTTTGCTTCTTTGATCTCTGCCATCAATGACTGTTTTGAGAAAAAATTATCATTGTTGTGCCAAGGTATTTTCTAGAAGTTGTAACACTTCCTAGTGTCCTTCGTCTTCATGTTACCCTTATTTTTCGGTTTCTTGGATTGGTTTTATTCAGGTTGGATATTTTACGAGTTTGGGATTCATTTACACTACCTCGGTTGCTGCATATTTTCATACCTAAAATCTCAGTTGCTCTTCTTATTAATTTCTACTCTATTTTGATAGCATATTGACAAGCGACTCCCAGTGATGAGATATCCAAAAAATCCATATTTTTTTGGATGAACTTGTGTATACACCCATGGTATTTTAGAACTAGATTCTACTCAGTGTATTTGATATACAACTCAGTGCAAAAGGCATGTAAGGTATTTGTGAACTTTGACATTTTTTGGTCCATCTCTTGACTCAGTGTGGTCTATCTCATGTACTAGTCATCATAGTGACCAACAATGTAATATTTTTATTTGACGACATCCATAAAATATTCCCAAGTGGGTTCGAACTGAAACATTTCAAACTCCTCTATGGAACATTTCTCATAGTATGTCTCCCACCAATTTTTGACATGGGGGGAAACCTTAAGGAGTGTGAACGTGATGTTTTCCTTATCAATAAAATTGTGGATAGAGAAATTGCCTTCTAGCATATTTAACCACTTTTCCAAATAATTTCCATTAATGTGACCTTCAAACATAGGAATATCAAAATCAACTTGTACTTTCAAAGGGATGGTGCCTCTAAAGTATCTTCTTGATGAATAAACATATGTTATTATTGGTAGTTGTCGAAGGATTCAGGAAACTTTCTCCATCATTTCATCCCTTCGTCCTGTGAGAGATTCCTCGAGCAACAAATTAACAAAATCTCTTGCTTCCTGATATCTCTTTTCTTCTTCCATGGTAGGTCGCTTGGGATAGCAAGAGTGGTTTTCCTAAAGAAAAACTAGCTTGAGAACAAACTCTTTATACCTTTACCTCTTTAGGGACATGCACTAAGAAACCATAAGGATCATTCTGCTCCGATACCACTGATCCATATTATTTTGAGAATGAAATGAAGGAAGAGATATAATAAGTAAATACATAGAGATATTGCAAGAAACACAGAGCTACAATAATACAGTTTTATATTGATGAAAGAAATGTACAAAAACTATAAAAATATAGAGTGAGTGAACTCTATAGAATGGTGGAAGCTTATCTTTGAGAAGATATGTGATGGCTACATTCAATGAGAAAACCCTAAAAATCCAAAACCCTAACCTCGAAAGATGAAACGTCAAAATTTTTGTGGGCCCTGATGGGGGTAGTTCATACATCAACTTCTCGATGGCGTAACTTTTGCATACAGCTCTGTTTTGGGCACACAAGAACTCATTGAAAATTTCTAGCCAATAAGAATGTATTTTAACTGAGCCCAATCTATATTTCTTGTTTGGGCCCCCAAATATCAAAAAAGTGTCATTTAGTTCCTCAAAACCACCCTAGAAGTTTAGGACCTGAAACACTGTAGAAAAAATGCCAAGGTGGAAAATTGTGTTTTGAGCTAATGGAATAGGTGGGTGGAAACCAATATCCACTTGGATCACTTCGTTTGATAGGACCGCATGTGTACACATTTCTGATGTATTAAGGTAGAGTCATGATACTCTATGCATATATGAAACTAGGATAGTAGTTGAACCTTATTTGTAATTATTTTTTTATGTTTCACAATATAAATAAATGAAGTCAGGTATTAGGCATCATTGGTATTTGCCACATTATATTTGTCTCTTCTTCTCAACATGTTTTCTATTTTATTCCAAATTGGATAAGTGTTAAAAAAAGTTAAAAATGTTTATGTATACAACTAAGCTGCATAGAGTAAGGATGTGACTCGTCTGTAGCCTAGAACAAAGTATGGGTATGCTCTAGGTGAAGAGGCATAATCTAGGTGAAGTATCCTTTGTTCATCCAATATTACAAGAGAAAACCGTCATGGTGTTGCATGTTCATGAGATGCCAAGGTTCTACTTAGTCATGACTCTTTGGTCTGTGACACTACCCTGTATACTACTTCATGGATGAAAAGGATATAGTAACTTGTTTCTTATTACAACAAGGAATATCACAAGTGAATGCAAATTATGATATATCCTTCATATCATTAGCATCACTAGTTCAATCTATGAATATGTAACCCAAATTTTTAAACTTATATTTTCCTTCACATATCCAATGAAAAATTATGGGCCATTCATAAAATATGGCACAACACCAATAATCTAAACTATATTACACATAGTACAAAAAAAGAAATTATTACTCCAGTTATTTTCATAGATTGTATGATCAGTAGTTTTACCATAAGTATTCCAAACAATCGTCACACCAACTTTCATAGTATTGATGGATTTGGAATTTACATGAGAGTTTTTTAACAAACTATATACATTATTTTCATAGTATGAGATAATATTAATGTTTTCTTTTACCATATTTCCATGCCTGGTAGTAATTCCAAATTACTATATTAGACCTATCAAAAGATTTATGAATTTTCCTTTTCAAATAGTTGATATTGCAAGCATAAATAATATCAATAATTAATATATCATCTACATATATTGAAAATAAATTAATTTAATGACATTATTTTTACTATATAATGAATTATCTTATTGACATCTAATAATTCATGGGAGATAAAGTATTTACTGATGTAACAATTCTAATATTTAAGAGATTATTCAACCTGTAGAAGGATTTGTTAAAGTTACAAACAAGTTTTCTTTATCAAACTAGACAAAGCTTTCAATTTTGTCCATATAGAATACGCCATTAATAATTTATTTAGTAAATGTATCCTTCAAATCCATATTATGACCATCCAAACTTTCACTTCAAATGCTACACATTATTCCTTTAAAAAAGTGCAACCCTAGGATTGTCCATTGTCACTGCAACAATACTTCCTCTCACTTTAGGTTGGCTCTTTTTAGACATGAACTTTAAATTGGCTCTTTTTAGACATGAGGTGTAAAAATCTAGAGAATAAAAAAATTTGGTGGTTTTTATAATAATAGGAATGGTGAGATTTACCTAGACTAATGTCTATCCAATTGAACTATGAAGTTAAGGAAGATTTATAACAAGACGGTTTGAGTGTGAGATAAAAGATGTAATCCATATATAGTATGTGTTCCATTATGAGTTCAAAATATATGATCATAATATGAAATGAAATAATGAACTGAGAGTCCTTGAATATGATGCACTATCACAACCAACAATAATGTATAACCGATAAATAAATAGTACACGAAACATCTGTTTAAACAACATAAATGAAATCAAAAAGATACTTCAATGATTCAACATTACATCATGGATTAAGGATGGTTTAACAACCTCCACCCTAATATTCTATTTTGGGAGAAATCTACCCTTATACAAATATTATTCCAGTATAAAACTTCCTGACCATACTTCTAACTAGAAAAGGATGCAACTAAATACAACTCTCTAACTAGAAATACAATAACGATTCTACGTTATCAAAATTTTATTTCATAATTAGAGGTGAAGTGGAGTTAGTAAGTGTTCAATTCAAAACAAAACGAAACAATGACTCTAGAAGTTAATAATGAAACCTTACAAATAATAGCCAAATGATATCAAAAAATATATTTACACCAACACTACCATATTTGGGACATAAAGGAAAAACATAGATAACTAAATGAAAGGATAATACATGATGGGGAGCAACATTGGACTAAAAAATTGAAGCCAAATTGTATCAAAAAAACCGCGACCGATATGTATAAATAAACTTTTGGCTGAAATAGTTTATTCCTGAAACTATTTCGGATGAAAAATATTTCAGACGAAACATATTTCGGCAGAAATAGTTTTTGAGATGAAAAATTTCTTGCTAGAAAAAAAAAAATTGTCTAGTGGCACTTGTTGTAGAGGCATTCGAAAAGACCATTATATTTAAATTTCAACAGAAAAAAAATTTTGACTGAAATATTGTTTGACCAAAAACATTGAAGGTTCGAATGAAAAAATTGTCATTAGCAATTTTCCACAACCTCGTTCTCACAAAAGTATTACCCAGATTTGTGATTTTATTCTGAAAAAAGGATTCAAATTATTTTTCAAGTGAAATTATGGATAAGATTTCACTTCTCTATGGGACCACAACATCGAACTAGTCCACAAAATGTTGGGTAAGTATCCCCAAATTCCACCAACTGCAAAAACCATGCCAAATAGATCTCTTTAAGCTTGATGTCATTCTCCAAAAGTGTAACATTGTAGCCTGTGAGTGTGAAATAATAAAAGTTTCATCATCTTAACCTTCCTTCATGGGACAATGACATAACCAAGTGTGAAATGTTCATCTCTATCCTCCCTTTTGTGGGGCTCAACATCCAACCTGTGGGATTTTACGCCATTATGAATGTCCAAATGACTTAGTACCCACATGAAATATGCCACCAAGAAAGATCTTGCAAAGAAAAAAAATGTACACCCCCGAAAAACAAGATCCACCTAAACAAGCACATATGATCAAATAATTTATAAAATTTACCAAATTTACATATGGAAGGGTGATCAAAGAGTCCAATTGGGACAACCAATTCCCCAAGTAGAGGAGTATTTCCTAGGTGAACCCTCTCTAGGCCATGTAATGAATGTGAGGTGGATGCGGGAGAAAATTTTAGGAATGGAGACATTACATGAAATGATCTCATATGGTCTCATTTCCATCGATGTCTTTGTGGAGCGAGCACTACATTCTTGAGTTACCTTTCATCTAGGGTGGATATTTTTTCCAAGACTTGTACTTTCCTTTTTATTTATTTATTTTAGATAACTTGCAAGTCCCTTTTACAAGGTTTCTTTATTTTATGCATTCAATGCATTTCCTTTCAAGTAACATATCTAAAAGTCCTTTGAAAATAGGTGAGGTGTTCATTAACACTCAGGACTTAGGGCAGGCACGTGGAAAGGTAGAGCTCAATTTTGGGATGATGGTTTTTGTGTCCTTGTGTATCCCTACCATTGTATTTTGATCGTAGTTTATCTTTAAATTTTATTTGTTTATTGACACTATATGCAACAACCTGTAGTCCTTTAGTCACTCTTCCCATAAGAGAATGAGGTACAATGCCCCTTTTGGGGTATATATAACCGAAAGACCCAAAATATAAGGATACGAAAGAGAAAGAATATGTAAAGTGATAAAATATTATCAAGAATGGCATGCTATCCCATCAAGAAGAACCCCAAGTAGAACCCATTTCCCCGGGGGTGGCCAACTTACTAGAAACCCCAGGTTAACAACCAAGTTAAAAAATGGTAAAAATCATAACTTCTAAGAAAACGTTTAATAATAAAAGAGGACCCTCAAAAACTTATTTAAATACTTCAAATATTAAAACGATACTCACCATTTGTCTTGAATAGTTATCTCAAGAAGCAAGGCTCATCACTCTCTATGGACTAAGCTATTGTAGTGGATGTTTCTCTGCTCTTGATGATGATGGTGAATAATCGTGAATAAGAGGGGCTCTATGGGTTGTGTTGTCCATCTATCTCTTGAAACTTCATGTATGCTACTTGTATGCCTCAAGACATCATCTCCTTAGTTACCCCTAGGCTTAGGGGGTAGCATATGGCTCCTACATGGGGACATGTTCTCATGATAGAGTGCATGATAACATCAACATCTCCTAGTATGACCTATTCCTACACACACTCAAGAAAGATCGTAAAATATCCGAGGGTGGTGTAACTCACCCATTTATTCATATGAAAAAATTTGCAACTGCAAAATATTAAGAAAAAGTTGAAAAGAAAAAACTTTCCAACATTTTTGTTCAAACATATCAATAAAAGTATGAAAATCCAAAAATTGTAACACAACAACATGCAAGGAGACAAGAAGAACATTATTTAAATCAATCATATATATGTAAATAAAACCAAATTCACCTATACACCTATACTACCATGGCATGCATATGCAACTATGATACACATGAAATGCAAAGATGAAAATGACCTATCAACTTACCTAGGACCCAAAACCTATAAAATTGAAGTCCCATTTGAAAAGTAGGGTTTAGGTAGAGGCCCATTGACTGGTAATGGAATCCTCCTTCCCTCGGTAGTGGCCAAGTAAAAATAATTAAATCCATATTTCCTTTTGATTTGGTAAGGACCAAGCCACAAACTATCAAACTTCTAATGCATTCCAAGTTTCTCCTTTATCCCAAACCTTATTATTATCTCCAATAATTTTCTTAACAATATTCATGATGTTTTCATTGTTGTATTATGCAAGTCCATTTCCTTGAGGATAATAGATTAAAGAGTGTGATAAAAAAATACCATACCTGAGACATAATTCATTCAATGAAATAGAACTAAAGGATTTGTCATTATCTCTAGTGATTTTAACAGGAACAGTAAATCTAATGATTATTTTTTCTTCAAGTAAGTTCATCATCACTTCCTTTTTTTCCTTTTTCGTTGGGATGGTCTCCACCCATCGAGTGAAATAATTTGTGGTGGTTAAGACCCATTGGTACCCATTACTGGAATTGTCCTTAAATTAACCAATACAATATAATTCCCATTACTGGTGTAACAACCAAATATTTCTAAACATCCTTAAGTTTCATAAGCAATTTATTTCATAAACTAAGACATAACTTCCTTGCATAATATTGATTTTCATAACAACAACTTTAGTAACTTAGATTTATCAAAGAATAATGATTTTATGGCAATATGAAACAAATACATAACTTAACAACTAACCTGGTTCTGATGCTAATTTATGTTGCCTTGCTGCTTTGTTGTTTCCTTTCTACTGCCTGATGCACAGACCAACCCTGCCACAAACAAAGAATAACTGCCCAAAACTATTGTCCTCCCTACCAACTAGGAAAACTACCTAGCTCTAGGATATCTATGGATATCCTGGCCCCT
>JASDQU010107360.1:300475-314449 GCA_032191745.1 Picea mariana
CTTTTCTTTGATCGCATGCATGGCTTCAAGTGCATCGAGATCGGTGTGGTATTTGGATAGTGGCGCTTCCTACCACATGACGGGAGATAAAGAGTCTTTCAGTGACTTGGAGGAGAAATATCTCATAATTCATATAGATATGGGCGAAGATGGATGATACAGTGTGACTCGTATTGGTACCATAACCTTTCATAGGGATTCAGGTAAACCATTTCAATTGAAAAATGATATGCATGTTCCAGGTCTGAAGAAAAAACCTGGTCTCAGTCGCAATGTTGGAGGATAGAGGCTATGAGGTTGTTTTCAGTGATGGAAAATCTTTTCTGCAACTTAAAGAAACAGGTCAAGTCAAGAAAATAGGGATTCAAGTTAAGAATCTCTACATGTTGGAGGTAGATGGATGCGGTGCCATGGTGGGAAAGGCAGAAAAAGTGGTGAGCCGGGATGAGGGTGAATTATGGCACAAGCGATTTGGCCATCTTCATCATGGAGCCTTGAAGATCATGTAAAATATATATATTGGACTTCCAATGGGAACACTTGCTCAGTTAGATCAATGCAAGGGATGCACCCTGGGGAAGTATGTAAAGTCCACTTTTCATGAAAAGGGGAACCATGCTTCGGTGATCCTGGAGAGAATTCACACAAATGTGTGTGGACCATTCTCAGTTTCTTCAACAAAAAAACATAGGTATTATGTTATTTTTGTTGATGACTTTTCTCATAAATGATGAATATTCTTCATGCAGAAGAAGGATCAAACATTCTCAAAGTTCTGTGAGTTTAAGGCATTGGTGGAGAAAGAGTCACGGAAGCAAGTGAAGGATCTAAGGAGCGATAATGGTGGAGAATACATCTCTAATGAATTCAAATACTTCTGCAACAGAGAAGGAATTCGAAGATAACTCATAGTGCCTCATAACCCACAACAAAATGGGGTCACGGAGAGAAAGAACGGAATGAGCATGGGTACTACACAAGTGATGTTGCATGATCAAGGCCTACCAATGCATTTATGGGCAGAAGCATGCAATACTGCAATTTATGTGAAAAACCATTGTCCTCATAGAGTACTTGGCATGAGTACACCTGAAGAATCTTTCACTGGTAAGAAACTTGATGTTTCTCACTTTAAAATTTTTGGCTCATTTGTTTATGTGCATGTGACCAAGGATTCCAGGAAGAAGATGGAACCGACTACTGAAGTTGGGATATTTGTGGGGTACATAGAAACACCCTATAATTATCATGTGTATTTTCCAAATAGAAAGATGATTTTTATGCGATGGGATATAAAATTCGATGAGGGGAAATCCATGCGGTTGTCGCATGAGAGGGAGCTTGACTTGCATGCAACCGAGGAATTGTTGGTTCCCAAAGATGAGTCTCAAGATGTGGATCAACCACATGAGGAGGTTCATGAAGTGGAGGAAACCACTCATGAAGAGCCATCCATGATAAATGGCAGAAAGTGCACCATGGAAGATGACAAATTGAGACTAGATGTTGCACAGAATGTAGGAGCCCCTACTTCATAGCGCAAACAGAGATAGTCTCCTGATCGATTTACTGGATACATGGCTCTCATAAGAAAATGTATTGTCACTGAACCATCTTCCTTTAAGGAAGCAGTGCAGGATCCCACTTGGGTTGATGCAATCGTGGAGAAGTATAAATCCATTGTTAAAAATAGTGCATGGGAAATTTTCCCAAGACCAGTCGACAAATCAGTGGTGGAGGGTAAGATTTTAATCATTTTTCTTTATGTTGATGATTTCATACTGACTGGTGATGAGAATCTGATACACTCATGCAAGGAGGACCTTGCAAAGGAGTTCGAGATGAAGGATTTGGGTCTCCTTCATTATTTTATTGGATTGGAAATATGGCAGTGAGATGGTGAACTTTTTATGTCTCAAGGCAAGTATGAAAGGGAGATACTGGGTAAGTTTCACATGGAAGGTTGCAAACCCATGGATACTCCTCTTCCATGAATCTAGAGGAAAGAGGATGCTACTTATGAAGAGGTAGTGGATGCTACTGTTTATCGACAGTTAGTGGGTTCGCTAATGTATTTAGTGAAAATGAGACCAAACATTTGCTATGCGGTTAACCAACTAAGTCAAGCGATGGTTAAGCCTACAAAACTCTTTTGGAAGGTGGGTAAGCATGTACCAAGATATCTGAAGGGCACATCTGAGTATGGATTATGGTACAGACAGATAGATGAGGTGAAGTTTCATGGCTTCACAGATGCAGATTGGGGGGGGAAGCCCAACGAACAGAAAGAGAACATCAAGGGGAATCTTTAGTATCGGATCTACAATTGTTTCTTGGTATAGCAGGAAACAAAGATCCATGGCACTAAGTTCAGCGGAAGATGAATACATGGCAGTGATTCAAGCTGCATGTGAGGCTATCTGGATGAGAAAGATCTTGGTTGGTGTGTTTGGTTCTCATTTAGACCCGACAGTGATTTATTGTGATAATCATAGTTGCATTAAACTCTCGATTAATCCTGTGTTTCATGATACATCTAAGCATATAGATATCCGGTATCATCATCTCAGATATTGTGTGCAGAGGAAGATCATGTTGCTTCAATAGATTCCTATGGAAGATAAGGATGCAGACATTCTGACGAAGGCGCTCACCAGGACAAAATTCGAATATCATAGAGACAGGATTGGGGTGAAGGATAATCCCTTTCTTATTGAGAGGGAGTGTTGAAAATTCAACAAGAAACATGTGTCTAATTTACTTTTTCCTTAGATAAATTAGACAATAAATATTAATCTATTATATCATAATTACTTGAAATAATTAACTGAAATGGAAAATCAGTTAAGTATGGGAAATTCGAGTTCAAAGGTTGGTCGGTAAGACATGGAGGTGACTTGAAGTTGTAACAGAGTTATAAGTGTAGTTATGAGAGTTTTGAAGTAGTTTAACACAATTAAGTGAGTTAAGCCTAGTTGTATTGTTTGTAACTGAACTTACATTAGTGAGAGTTCAGTGAATTCACATGCAACTGAAGATTCGCCATGGTTAACTACATGCATGTCAGATCTAGTGGAGACCTAGTTGAGATAACAGGTGAAAGGGACAGTTTGGCTATCATTTGTGATTTGAGTGAAGTTCACTCATGCAATCACACATGCAATGGATATGCTTATGAGCATGTGAAAAACTAGGCAATTTGAATTCATTGTGAGAATTCTAATTGCAGGGATTGTGCAGAGGAGGTAGGTTGTTTGGAGACATAAATTGGCACATGTATTTGCTGAGTTTTTGTATGATAGTATGAGATGATTGTATTGTACTGAGAGCTCTTGGATTAGAGTTTTGTATGATATTGTTTCATGATCAATGATATACATAATATATGATAGTGGGGTTTTTAGCTTTATGCTTTCCCGGTAAAACTTCTGTGTTATGTGTTCTTGATATTTCACTTTGTGATCGTGGTTTAATTTCTGCAAGTATATTAGTTGAAGTGATTTTGTATTTAACAATGGTATATAATTGTTAGATCAGGAGAATCGCAGGAAATACATTAATTTGTATTGAAATCTCTACAGACTCTTATCTAGCAATAACTCTTAGTTATTGTAATAGGACAAAGTAGGTAACCGCTAAGAGTTTGATAGGATAGGTTGCAGACAAGATGAGAGAGCTCATGGATCTACTTCTTATATAGTTTTATGATTGTTTCATTGTAATAGAACATACAGAGTAGAAATAATGATATATAGATCCGAGAGATTAGTAGAACATAATAGAGTAGAAGAAACATTATGTAATTTATTTTTTCATGAAGGAATAGAACATGCATAATTTTCCCAAATCATTGGACTGTGTTCATTTGATGTATAGATGAATGAATGTTATATTCTATGTGTGTGATTTATTCCATTTTCATTCATGTATGATTGTTCGAGAGGTTGACTGTATGAGTTCGTGACAAAACTGGATGAGTTTCAATTTTTTCTCTTCTAACACTCGTATGCAAGGTGTGCATCTCGAACGCAAGGAGTGTGTCGACTGAGTCTCGGAGTGACTCAGAGAAGTTCATAGATTACAAAGAAAACTTATACTAGGTGCAAGGTGTGCATAACATCGAGAAGTGACTGAGCATCGAAGAACCCAGAACAAAGAATGTCAGTTGGGCAAGAAGAATTTCTTTTCAAGAAATCCTTCGAACTGAGTTATCGAAATCTCAATAACGCAAGGTGTGCATGGGAAATCAAAATACACTTAAGGATAAATATCAAAAGGGTAAGAATTATTCATAAGTGTTAACTTGATCCAAGAGTCAGTCTCGTAGGAGGAGAAATGGTTAGAAGCCTTTGAACACTTAGAAAATCTTCTAAGTCACAGAGGAATTAAAAGCTCAAGAGAGAGGAGCAATAATGGCCATTGGATCACAACATAACAAATCAACAACCATATGATCAGGGTAAGGTGCATGAGCCTTAGCGTTTTGCACATAAAGGAGTGAGAAACATCACGAGAGTTGAGAACTGAGATTTCTGAATCCCAAAGAGATGGAAACCTGAAGTAGAATCTTAGTCATTTGATCACAAGAATAGATCTTATTCATCAGATTGTTCGGGTAAACTTCAAGCGTTGGATTTCTAGAGTGGGCCTGAGGTGTCAGATATTGTGAGTCCTAGCAGAGGCAAGTGAAACTTGTTATTTCCGAAGCACGAAGAGATGGAGAGCTGAAGTGAATCTGGACTATTGGATCCAAGACGACACGTGTTGACAGGTCGAAAGATTCATAGGAAGGTGAAGGTCGAAGTGTTGAAAACACCCGAAGCCCTAAGATTTGAAGAGCCAAGAGTTGTAGATCTATAGGTGGACACTTTTCAACATATCACGAGCTCTGGGTAAAATTCTTTTGGAGTTTCAGTTGAGAAATGAGACTGCCAAACCCCAAAGGCCTGAACTAATTTAGAACCGTCGGATCGAGGAGAGATGTGGCATATATCCATGCAATCCAAGTAAAGTCCCAAAGTAATCCTCAATAGTTGGATCACGAGGACACACGGCAAAAATCTGCATACTTCTTGGGAAAAGAAAAGTTGGGAGTTGAAAGGTCTGAAGTCCAGAGTTCCAAAGTGATCAACACCATTGATTTCATGGGACATGTGTCTGAAGATCCTCAAATATGTGGGATTGTAGTATGGAAGAGAGTTGGGTCTGATATTTTAAAACCCCGAAGTCCGGAATCATGAAGAGATTGCACCTGTTGATTTAGGAGAGGAATATCCAGTCCATAGATTGAAAAGCATGGATATGAACCATCCATTTAGACACTATCGTCAAGATCGTGAGATCAATGATCCTGTAGCATTATGGGGACAAGAGTTGTGTGGATTTTAAAATATTGAGGCTAGGCCACAATCCAAACCGTGGTTTCGTCAGAAGGACATGTGGAGGCTTGAGGAGAGTTGTGGGCCCAAATGTAGTTTGAATTCAAACTGCTTGTGGTTGAGCCCACAACCATGTGGTCATCACCGAAGGTCACATCAAGAGAAAGGATTGTCCGAAAAGGATCTAGCGCCCAAAAATTTGAGAGTTTTCATAGATGCAAAAGGAAAGGTCATGGGTATCATAAAACTGCACTAGAAGGCCGAAAGTACTTGTGTTTGATTTATACATGGGACTACCAAGGTCCTAAAGAGTCGTTCAACTCAGAGAATCTAATATTGTTTGATTGGGAGGTCGTGCATCCCTACGGGGGAGTAGGGGGGTTGCATCAAGATCACTCGACTAACAAACCGAGGTTTCACACGATACCAAAAGGGGTATCCAATTTGGATAACCTCTTTGAATTAAGGGAAAGATTTAAAGGGTCAAAAAACACAAAGTCAGGGATATCTTGTCCCATGTATGAGACTTTAAACCTAGGAAGCCTCGAAAACTCTAAAAATATAAATATAGGCAAGACAACGTCTAAAGAAGAAAGTAAGGCCTATCTCAAACTTTTCATAGAATATCATGATGTTTTTTCATGGTCCTACCGAGATTTGAAGACTTATGATACTTGTATAATTCAACACACAATATCATTAAAACCCAGAGTAAAACCCTTCCAACAGAAGCTCCGGAAGTACCACCCATCTCTGGAACCCCTCATGTGTCAGGAGCTAAATAAATTACTACATGATAAAATTATCTTTTAGGTTAGAAACTCTTCCTGGGTAGCAAATTTGCTTCCGGTCAGGAAAAATTATGGCGAGATCCACATGTCTGTGGATTTCAAAAACCTCAACAGAGAATCCGAAAAGAAAAATTACCCAATCCCACCGATGGATCAACTCTTGCAGACCATGTCTACTTCTAAGGTTTTTTCCCTACTGGACAGTTTTTCAGGTTATAACCAAGTTCTAGTTTCAAAGGAAGACCAATTGAAAACTACCTTCCAAACGAAGTGGGGAACCTTTTCTTATAAGCAAATTCCCTTTAGGTTAATGAATGCAGGTGAAACCTTCCAAAGGACAATGGACATGGATTTTCTGGGACTTATAAAAAAATGTGTAGATAAGATAAGATCAAAGAGTAGATATGTATTCAAGGAATAGATAAAATCACATCCAACACCTAACCGAGATTTTCAAAAGGTGTAGGAAATACGATATATCCTTAAAACCTAAGAAAACTATATTTGGTGTTGAGGAAGGGAAACTACTGGGTCATATTATATCTCAAACAAGAATTCACATGGAACTAGAATGAATTAGGGAAATATCTCAACTTCCCTTACCCCACAACAAAAGGCTATGCAATCCTTCTTTGGGAAAATCAATTTTGTGAGGAAATTCACCCCCGATTTCGCTGAAACTATCAAACCCTTACAAAAAATGATCCACAAAGATGATGAATTTAAGTGGGATGATGAACAAAAAAGTAATTTCAATAATATTAAGACTGCAATATCTCAAGCTCCAGTGTTGCTAAGTCCCAACTTTCATAGAGACGTTTTCCTCTATAGTTTCTCCTTCAACCAATCGTTAGCTACAGTTTTGACTCAGAAGGATGATGACAAAAATGAGGCTCTGATCTCATTTATGAGCACTAATATCCAAGGGGCCAAATAAAATTACCCTGCTATAGATAAATAGGCTTATGTAGTGTACAAGGCAGTAAAATATTTCAGATCTTACATCCTAAAAAACCACACCAAAGTCATTGTGCCTCATCCTGCAGTCTGATCACTATTTACTTAACATGAGATGGGGGAAAGAAGAGGAAACTAGATGGAAGTGGTCCAATAATTTGATCTAGATATAAAACCTACCAAACTGGTTGAAGGACAAGGATTGTGTAAACTGGTCGTTGAAGCCGAGGACCAAATAAATGTTGACCTCGGGTGGGAGAATGAATTGGCGTTATGGTGCAGTGAAGATTCATATGTCTCCCCATGGAAGGAGTCTTGGTACAGGAAACTAACTTATCTCTTGCATCATGGGACTTGCCCAGAAAACCTAAACCCTAAGTAAAGGAGAGATCTTAGACTAAAATCAACATAGTATCACCTTGTAAATTCAGTGCTCTTCCAAGTTAATTATGATGGGGTACTTTTAAGATGTCTTGAAAATGAATATGCATACAAGGTTATAAAGGAGCTCCATGATGGTCCTACAGGTGGACACTTTGTCGCAAATACCACCTCTCACAATATACTGATAGTCGACTATTATTGGCCTACTCTGTTTAGAGATGCTCACACACAAGCTAGAAACTATAAAACTCATCAAATGAGCACAGGGAGGGAAAATAGAGTAGTTGTCCAACTCCAACTTGTGTCCATCTCCAGACCATTCGAGCAATGGGGGTTAGATTTCATAGGAGAAATTAAATTGAGTTCTTCAAAACAAAATAAATACATACTGACTTCCATAGACTATTTAATTAAATTGGAAGAGGTCATCCCTCTAACTCATGTAAACAAAAAGGTGGTAATCCAATTCATAGAGAAATAACTAATCATGAGGTTCAATATGTCATCCGTTGTTGTTTTTTATATTTCCGCTTACTTTTATTCCGCCCTATTAATAGAGTTTTCTCTAGAGAAAGGAATCACAATCAGATACTATGCAAACTACTGTCCATAGGGGAATGGAGTGGCATAATCAATCAATAAGAACCTAGTGAGGATATTGAAGAAAACAGTCGTAGACAATCAGAGGAATTGGGATTGTTCACTTCATAATGCGTTATGGGATGATAAAGTAACACTTGAGGAAGCTATAGGGAAATCCCCATAATTTCTAGTATACAGACAAGAGGCCATTATCCTAGACATGATATATCTCCCATCTCTTCATCTTGCTCAGGGTTCTATAGGACAAACCTCATCGGTTATTCAACAAAGAATTGATACCCTCCTCATGTTGGAAGAAGAAAGGGAGAAAGAAAAATCAAAGTTCTTTTCTCATCAAAAGATAGTTAAAAGGTGGTTTGACAAGCATAAGTCCAAAGAGAAGAATTTTGAAGTAGGAGACTTATTCCTAAAATGGGATAGAGCGAATTAGCCGAAGGATGAAAATTTCAGAAAAGCTTTCTATGATATGACATAAATGGTGAGATTTTTATTTAAAGAAAGAAATGCAAGGTTGCAAGGTGAAAGCTCAAATCCTGAAACGGGTACTGAAGATAGTGGTGATTAAACTCCAAAAGGAAATGGATGGAATGGTGATACTCCACTTCCTTCACCTCCATATTCCACTTCTTCTACCATTTCACAACCACCTCCAAATTCTCCAAAAGAGAATGATAAAATTCCTCCACAAACTCCTTTGCTTAAGCTTGATATTAACTTTGAATTTCCTATTTACAATGGAGAGGTAAATGTTGAGAAATTGGATAACTAGATTTGTCATATTGAAGTGTATTGTAGGATACAAATAATCAAAGATGATGAAACTAAGATTCAACTTGCTTCTCTTAGATTGGAAAGTGAAACACTCATTTGGTGGGAAGCCAAAACTCAAGACAATATGAAGAAACATGGTAAAGTTTTATCCTCTTGGAATGATTTTATTGTTTCACTTAAAAGACAATTTTATCCTTTAGGATACATGCAAAATCTATTATGGATTGGCAAAATTTTGTACAACATAAAGGGAAAAGTGTGCAAAGCTACACTCAAGAATTTATAAGAAGAGCTTTGATTTTGGGTATAGATTTATCTTTTGAAGAAACTTTACTCAAATACATTGGAGGATTGCATAGCTACTTGAGGCACAAAGTACTTATGTTTAACCCTACAAATCTAGATGAATTTTGTGTATAGGAAAATAATTTGGAAGCGATAGGGAGGAATTAACCTGGAGAGGGCAGTAAGAAGCCTTTTGTTAACGGAGACAAGGGAAAGAGGAAATTCCAAGGAAATAGAAGAAATATTTCTTCAGTCAAGAAAGAGGGAGAGAAAATGTCATGTAAACATTGTTAAAAGGATGGCCATGATGAATACCATTGTTGGAATCTTCATCCTGAAATGAGACCCAAAAATTTCATCCATAAGGGGAAACAAAAGACTACTGTAACTACACAACATAATTTAGGTTCTGATTCAGGAGATGAAACAAAAATTACAGCCATGGTTTTTCAAGGTAAGGATTCTATTGCAAGAACTAGTTCTTCAAGTAGTAGTAGCCTCAATGAAACTCAACATAAAAAAGAAAGAATAGTGATTTTACACATAAGGGTTATTTCAAAGCATACCAAGATAGATACTCTTTTTGATACTGGATCTCAAGCAAAACTCATTTTAGAATACACTGCCAAGAAATTAAAATTGGAAACCACTCCACATCCTAAACCATATCCTCTAGGATGGATATATGACAATGCCAAATTGCATGTGACAAGAAGGTGTAAACTTATATTTTCCATCACTGCAAACTATATAGATGAGGTAGAGCTTGATGTTATTCCATTGGATATTTGTGGTATTGTGTTGGGAAGCCCATATTTATATGATAGGAGAGCCATATTTCATTGTCATGAGAAAAAGTATCATTTGTTTAAAAATGGATTTGAGTACATTGTTAGAGAAAATACAAAGAAGTCGGATTTGTCACTTGTTAGTACGGGACAAATGAAGAGATTAGTCATTGCTCGTAATAATTTTTTCCTCTTGATGATCAAACCCAAAGAAAATGTTGAAAAAGAATATTTCCAAGGTTGTGATGTAAGGTTGAAATCTAATTTATATGACGTTTTTAACCAATATGATGAGATGCTTTAGGAACTAAAAGGATTACCTCCAAAAAGGGGTATGCAACATGAGATACAATTGTAACAAGATTGTTCTCTTCCAAAAATTGGTATGTATAGGATGTCATTCATGGAGAATGATGAAATTAAAAAACAAATCCAAAATTTTCCTGACAAAGGGTTATCATGCCAAGCACATCGCCATGTGGGTCACAAACTGTTTTAGTACCAAAGAAAGATGGTACATGATGTATGTGTGTAGATTTCAGAGCCTTGAACAAGATTGTGGTAAAGAATCGTTATCCTCTTCCTAGAATTGATGATTTGCTTGATCAATTGAAATATGTTAAGTATTTTACTAAGTTGGATTTGAGAAGTGGATATCATCATATTATGACTGCTGAAGGATACACATGGAAGACAACTTTCAAAACAAATCAAGGTTTGTTTGAGTGGATGGTTGTCCCATTTGGACTTTGTAATGCTCTTTCTACATTCATGAGAGTCATGAATGATGTTTTAAGGCCTTTTCTTGATGATTGTGTGATTGTCTACTTGGATGAAATTTCAATATTTAGAAAGTCTTGTGAAGAGCATGTTATGCATGTAAAGAAATTTTTGGATATCTTGAAGAAATAAAATTTGTTTTTGAAGATGTCTAAATGTGAGTTTGGAAAGACCTCACTTGTTTACATGGGAAATATTGCTGGAGGAGGAGAAATTAAAATTGATCCTTCCAAGGTCAAAGTCATTTTGGATTGGCCCAATCCCAACAACATGACTGAGGAAAGAAGATTTTTGGGAGCATCCCAATAGTGGAGAATTTTTGTTGCTAAATTCTATTCAATTGTAGCTCCATTACACGCATTGACAAGAATCAAGCAAGTTTTCCAATGGGGAGGCAAGAAACACAAATCTTTTGATGCATTGAAGGAGAACATTAGTTCAGATCCAGTTCTTGCACTTCCTAATTTGAGATAGCCATTTAATATCCAAACAGATGCAAGCAATTATGCAATGGGAGAAGTCTTGTTACAACATGGTAAGCCCATTTGTTTTCAATATGAAAATTTTAATGGTGCTATGATTTACTATCCTACTTATAATAAGGAGTTGTATACATTGGTGCAAAGTGCGAAAAAATGGAAATATTATTTGTTGGGAAAAGGAACTCTCAGTCACATAGCTCATCAACCATTACAATACTTACAATCACAATCAAAGCTACAACAAGCAAGGCACTTCATATGGATGGTTTTTCTACAACAATTCCACTTGGTTATAAGGTATAAGAAAGGCATTAAAACATAGTTGTTGATATGATTTCTAGGCCTATATTTAGTGATTCAGTTCTTCTTAAGCATAATTCTACCATGCATGAGAGATATGTTGAACAATATGATTTAGATGCTTATTTTAAAGAGGTTTATGCAACTTTCTGTCATTTTATCCAAGTTGAGGAATCAGATTACCATGTGCATGATAAGATTTTGTATCATCTTGGCAAGCTATGTATTCCACAGGGTGAAAGAATCAACATCATAAGGGAGGCACATTCTTCTCTTATTGATGGCCACTTTGGTGTAGGAAAGGCGATGACTAATTTGCAAAGGTATTTTTATTGGCCTAAAATGAATGAAAGTGTTTCAGGATATGTAAGAGGATAATATTTATGTGCTACAAGTAATCCTAGAAATAGAAAGTTGGGTCTATATAATCCACGTCCAGTTCCTTCTCGTCCTTGGGAAAGCATTTCCATGGAATTTGTAGGAGGTCTACCAATGTCTATAAAAAATCATGATTATCTTTATGTTGTGGTCGACGGTTTCAGAAAAATGTGTATTTTTATGCCCTATAAGAAGCATGTTATAGATAAACAAACGAAACAAATGTTCTTTCAGCATGCTTGCGCACATTTTGGATTTCCCAAATCCATTATTTCTAATCGATATTCTCGATTTATTGGGAACTTTTGGTCAAGTTTATGGGCACTCATGGACACCAAGCTGAAAAAGACAAGAAATTTTCATCCACAAACCAATGGTTAAACAAAAGTGGTGAATATAATAGTAGTGCATATTCTTTGTGTTTATTGCAACACACATCCTAAGCTTTGGAATGAGAAATTACACTACATTCAACATGCTTACAATCGGGTTAAGCACTCTCCGGCTCAAACATCTCCATTTGAGGCATGTTCTGTTTATTTTCCAAAACATCCTTTAGATTTTATCTTTAGGAAAGATGTTTCTATTGATGGTCATTATGACATTGCTAGAGCAAAGAAGTTCATTGAAAAAATTCAGTTGGTGCATTAAATGGTACAAGAATAGTTGGAAAAGAGCCAAGCCAAGTACAAGACAAGACATGACAAGCATCTTGTTGATCACAGTTTCCAGGTTGGATATGAGGTTTGGATTTACATTAGAAAAGAGAGGCATAAAGGAGAAGTTGAAAAACTGAAACCAATTAAATATGGACCTTTTTTATTTGCCTTCCATTTGGATTTGCCTCCTTATATAAAAATGTATGCAGTTGTTAATCTTGAGAATTTGAGATTGTTTGAGCCTCCTTTGATTCATGATCAAGGAGAAAATGTTCAGATTCCTTCCATAGATGACTTCTCACCAGAACGTCTTTCATAATTGTATGAGGATACAATCCTTGACAACATGAAGAGAACTTCAAAACGTGGGAATGTGGAATACCTTCTTGTTGGTCTTAAAGGCACAAATACAAGAAAAGATAAATGGATTGAGGTTGGAAAGGTGAGGGAACTGTACCCTCATCTTCAGATAGATTGAAAGTAGTATTTTGTAGGTCCAAAAGCTTCCCAATGGGGATGAGTGCTAAGAATTTATTGAAAACAGACTCATGCATATGCATCGTCCTTATGATCCCAACAAAACTTGAATGGGATCAAACAGACGTCGTATGCGAGATTTATCACATTTTTTCCACTTTGCCAAATAGGCAAAACTTTTGCTGACTGTACAGTCTATAGAATCTGTACAGTCCGTACTGACACATGGTAGGGTGATGCGGAAAATTGCATGACAAGGTTAATTGGTAGGTGATGTGGCAGGGTCGTACATGGACAAATCCAATTTTGACATGTTATAACCATATATTTCGTAGCACACCTCGTGATTAGAACTTCTTCCTCTAGTCACATTTTGTTGTAAATAATATTTTATTCTACCAATGATTTACAAAAGAAAAACAAAAACAAAAACAAAAGAAAATAAAAGAAAAAGAAAAAGAAAAGGGTAGAAGTAGAAAAAATGAAATGAGGGTATAAAAATAATGAAAAAAAAAAGAAGAAGAAGATATAAAACTTCAGTAAAAATAAATTTGGTTTGACTCATATTGTATAATCATGATCATAATTTTTGAATTTATGTTGATAGTTTAGTGAATAAATTTGGTCAAAGATTTTAATCTTGGCCAAATTAGCTAGGTTAGAGTAATAATTAATCCAATAGTCTAAGATGGATTAATATGTTAGTTGATTAGGTTAGGAATTAGGTTAGTGATGTTTATTTCAATAAAATTTGAAAATGGATTGTTAAAATAACCTTTATTTGAGTAAATTTGGATATTTTTACCTTAGGAAAGAAGGCCATGGTGTAAAAGTGGGTAATCTTAGCGCTACCCATTGTATGATTTTATCCTAAGTTTTCTAATAGATAAGACTTTTTTTCGCATAGAAACTGAATGCTGCATAAGTTTCAATGACGACAT